>CAIGRB010021223.1:0-17500 GCA_903798255.1 Fraxinus quadrangulata
AGTGGGAGCTAAAAGCTATTCAATTTCAATTATTTATGGTTTAGAAAACTAGTGGAGAAATTTGAGGAAAGTAATGAAAGTATATATGGAATACATAATTCCAATCTGATTTGAGATGTGGTGGAAGTTCTAATTGGATATTATGTTTATCGAGAACATTCAGGTTCTTAAAAATTAAGTGGAAGACTACTGAGTTTATGATAGATAAAAAATTTTTTTTAGAGAAATGTTATACTCAATATAATATATTGAGTTTGATGAACTTTTTTCTTAGCAGTGAGATTCAATTTTATACCCCGATACTAATCATGATAGTGTGTTTAAGTTTAGATTATATCAAATAGATTTAGAGATTGTATTTATATTCTCAATTGAGAATTAATTGAAGAGATCTACACGAATCTATTTGCAGGTTTCATATTGAAGGCTTTTATAGTATTGTGGAAATTCTATAGTTACACTTGTAATCTAATACAATCATCTTGACAATGATACTTGAGTTTTAACATGGTTTAAAACTCGTATAAAATTTCATCATATGGATGAAAATTACTATATTTATGTAAATATAATGGTAGGTTGTAATTCTAATTTTGATATTGATGACATTATATCTAAGCATGAGAAGAATTGTATTAAGACCATTTTGAAATGGATGTCCTCAATCTTTGAGGCGAAAGACATGAATTTAACAAATTTACATTCTGTGTTAAAAAGATTATTCTATTCTTTTTACTCTGTTACGAGAGTTGTATACTATAAAGACTCTAGAATCATTTTAACTGTGAAATTGCTACATTGTTGATGCTCTTATATCGAAAGACGACCGTATGAGTCTTCATATATATATATATCTAAACACTTCATAAGTGCATAAAAAAATATCCAAAGAATCATACATAGTACAATTATGAGTTAGAAGTATGCTATGATATATACTTGTCATAACATTTGTCATGCCATGAATCTAGTCAGTATGTATCAATATTATCCTTAGAAAGGATATTGTGACACCTGAATGGTGCTTTCGTCGGTTATTTTATTTTGTTATTGAGGGAATAACTGATTATTGGAATAGATATGCAAATGTCGACTGAGTATGAGAGTTGGGTGAACACAATTAGTTATTAAACTAATGTACTCTTGCTATATAGAGTAGCAAGAAATATAACTTGTAGCGTATATCTTTGACAGCTGAAAAAATTGTTTGGTATAGATGTATTTGGCATCTAATGATACTAGTTGAGAGTATGAGATCTATGATATTTATGCAATTATCTCATGTGTTGGGGATATCAATTATCAGGATGGAACCAAACACTTGATGGTATTTTAACGAGAGACATTAGTAAAGAAAATGTATTTGCGATATATCTACGTACATGATGATATTTAATCATCAGACTCTGAAGATATATAGAGATATACTTGTTAGTAATATGGAATCTCTAGAATTGCGTAGAATATGATATTTAGTGTATTAAAAAATTCTTGATCAAGTTTTGTGTGCCCATAGATAAATAAGTTTGAGTTCATGTATAATCTAATGTTGAGATTACAAGATAATGATTTGCATGCACATATAAAGTATGTCGAACAGGTTGAGATTGGTTCACTTACACGAACAATCGCCTCAAACAGTTTGGGATGTGCTGAAATGAGATAAATTGATCATATTGTGTATTTCATTAAGTAATCGAAATGAATTTTGTTGTCCATTAAACTTGTTTAGTAGCCAGATTGAGTTCACGATTTGAGATTGCCTGTAGTAATGAACATAAGGAGAATTCAAGTTAGGTATTGAGAAATACCTGAACTAGGATCTGTACGATATTATTTGTTTATAAAGAATATGATATACGCTTTAAGAAAAAGAGAAAACATTGTAACACATGTTTCATACCACGTATGCTTTTACGATCATATTGGGTAAATGAGTGAAGTGGTCTTTACTTCATCATTGTGTGAGACCTTGAGGTTTATATGACTTCATATATACAATTGTGACTTTTGACTGTTTCATGAGATTTTATTTCAGTGTTGCTACTTTAGCATGCTACTAGTAATTATGATTGATTCGGTTTGATGAGACATGTCTGGGAAAACTGCTGATTTAAGGTTGAAGTATTCAAATAGGAAAGAAAGACTATTTTGACCAACATTTATATTTGTATTCACAGCGGACAATTGTGTTCAACTATTTAGGTTATATAACACAATTGAAAATATAATGATAAGATATGAGGTTCAAGTATGTTCCATAAATACTTGAGGGAATCGAAATACTTGAATTAATGTTGAAAAATAAGTTTAGGGTATAGCGAGATGTAATGTTCCTCTAGCAGAGCTACTATATATCCTAACATGTTTATGATACTGTGGGCTCTAATAATACTCTCTGATCACACGATCTATTTATCGTATGAATTTTTATGAGATAGATCTTAAGAAGGATCTAACGTATGACATTTGTTGTCCCTTATGGTTCGAATCAAGCCCACCATGTGCGAGTGGAAAGTGTTAGAAAATATGGATCATTGATCGCTCATATGAGATGACCCGACCCACATGATATCAAAAGAGTTGGAAGGAGTGAATCAAATTTACAACTCCCCATAATCTTCAATAACTCTCATAAAACCTCCAATTTTTGTCTAATAATGAAGAGAGAAAAAGATGATAAAAAATAAGTGAAATTCACATGGAAAATCACTCAAAAATAGAAAAGTGTCTAGAACCACAAGTATGTCATGAAAACTCATAAAATTAGGCATTTAAATTGTGAATAGTAATCTCCATACATTGTGATTGTGATTGGGATAATTGGAGAACAAGAAAAAACAAATTTTGAAATTTTCAAATACAAGATAATTCGACCATGTAACGATGTTGTAACTCAGTGACGCATCATTTTAAGTAAAAAAACTTGACCTGCAATTCACGTAAAAGTATACTACGAATTCTTACATGTTGAAAGTAAAATAATGTGACAAAATTTCTTGTATCCTAAGTGGGTAAATCGATTACTGATCAACATATCTTTGATTTAATTAGATACATAAAGGACTTTTAAGGCATATATAATTATATACTATTACCCGTCTTGAATTTTTGTTGGGTTTCCTTTAGAATCATTATTAACTGGTGATCTTAATCAAGTTCAAACACCAATTATTAACCACTAAATTATTATAAATTTCAACATTAACGTTGACAATTACTTGTGAATGTTGGAACAAAATTTTAACTGCAATTTCATCAACCATCATTCCAAGAAAAGTTAAATTTAACTGCACATATACTTGTTAAATTTGTAAATTTTTAATTATAAGTTAATATCTACGACTCTTAAAATCTAATAAACAGAACAATCCAATATAATCTTTCAAGGTTGAATTCAAAGTCAGGAATAGAACAAAGCGAGATATATTGAAATAAAGGCATTTTTGGACCAAGCAAGGGCCGATGCAGAGAATTAACAACAAAAATATCATAAATTCTGAAAACATAAAAATTAATTCCATTGTCTAATAATTTCATGATCATCAAGCTTCAGTACTTTCTTTCCCATCCATAGGCAACAAAAGACGAAAGAGATTCGGCAAGGAAGCATTACGTCACGTCACGGCATCACCTGACACGTGGCCGAAGAATTGTCAATGTTAAAATTACAAAACTATCCTTCAGACTGCCTCTTTTGTTGTCGTGTAACTGTCAACTTAATTTTCAGAGAAGTTTGAGACAATTATTTCGCAATTTATTTCTTTACCTAAAAAATAAAAAGAAATTCGCCACACAACAATATTGTCAAAAAAATGAAATTCCGACACTTTTAGACTGAGAATTGGATTTTTTTCCATTAATTTGAGCTTTTTGCACCTTTTTTTTTCTGGGAAAACTTCCCCATTTTCTAGTAAAAAACGAGTTCCAAATTTAGAATGTCTACTTGTTTAACCACCTTCTTTCTATTTTCTCTCTATATTTATTTATTATTATTTTTTTTTGTACGAGAGAAAATTGACAAGAATACATAAATTCATATAGACTTTATATGCTTCCTTGTCAACTTTGCTTATAGGACATTTTATAAAAGTTTTGGCAGGTGACAAATCATTTTGGCAAAAAAAAAAAAAAAGAATTGTTAGGAAAAATTGTATAAATTTTATTGTATTAACTAAAATCTGTATACACTATAATAAATTATATATGCATGTGCAAACATAAACATATATAGCAGTAAACGTCGATAATCTCTAATAAGGTGATAATTGACTGTTCGACTGATAAATGTCATTAATTGGAAGTAAATTAATAGTTTCCAGGCTATGGTTGCAAATAATGTAGCACCTGACTATTGCATGGATTAGTTGAGAACTAATAGTAGTGTTGCAATTGTACAAGTTCAAAATAATATTATTTGCCTATTTGGGTTTAAAATGGGGAAAATTAGGGTGCTTTCCCCTACCTTTCAAGTAGTGTGAAAATGGATTACAAATTTATCTAAGTGAAGTTCCCACTCCCCAACCCGTATAAATATTTGATTTTGGATCCTCGGGATTCCATTAATTGACAATTCAAAAGTCAAAGATAAACATTAGAAAAAAAATTGACATAAATCTTCTTCTTCCCAATACAACTCCAACTCCATACTACGATCACTGAAATCTCATTACCACCAGTACCACCGGCACCCTCATTTCCTCCATCTCAACGACCCCATTTTCCTCATCCCATCAACTCCATTTCTTACTTCTAACAAAAACTTTTTAAAAACTGGGAAGAAATAAATAAAAATATATAAAAAAATGCCTCTAAAACCAATAGTAGTGGCGATAGACCAAAATTAACTATGGCAACAGTGTCACCTCACCATTTCTGCCACTGCCTTCACTTTCTTAGTCATCCATTTTCTCTTTATTAGTCCCGTCCTCTATCAGGGGTTGAGGTACAGGTATCTTCTTATTTGTGTAGCCCCACCACACATTATTTCTTTACATCAAAGTTAACAATTAATTTTAACCTTAAATTTTATGGGTTCTACAATTTTTCAACAGCACATTTCATCGATTTCTATGAAAATATACTAAAAAATTGATTTTAATCCCTACCAAACAAGGACTTTGCACTACTGATGTTATAATATCAGTTTAGGTAACACTAAATGTCATAAATGAAATGTACAATTAAATGAATTATATAATTTCACATTTAATTGAATCTATCACATAATTTCACATAAACTAGTACTTTGCTGGATAACATTATTTTGACAATTTAAATGGAGGCTAGGATAAAGTCCAATGGAATATTACTTGGAAAATATTCATAAGGATGTGACTGCAATAAATGGGAGGTGGCGGTTTAATGGGGGCATGGGGTTAGAGATGATGGTTTGTTTGGTGGTGTGGTTTCAATTTGGTTGGTGGTTTTGGTTACTTTGGTGAAGGTGATTTTTCGCCTGGGAGGTGCCGTGATGACGGCGTGGCAGATGGTGGCTGCTGCAGGAGGGTGGTTGGGGGGATGGGTTGACTTTTTTTTTTTCCATTGGTCCACATAGTTGTCCATGTATCAATTGAAGATTCAACGGTTACAGCAGCCCCTATCGAGAATGCTCGACTTGTTAATTTATCCTATAAATTACCAAGAGCTCACGCTTTTAACGATCAATTTAACAGTTTATGTGACGTGAGGATCCACACTTGTTTATTTATATAGGTTGAGGATCAAGAGCCACAATTAAAGGTTGGGAGCCATTTCAACAGTACCGAAAAGATAGGTAAGTCCACTCTAATTTTTCCTAAAAAATAATAGTATAATTTGTTACCAAGAATAATAATAATTAAAATCACAAGCAAATATATCAATATCAAAATGAGATTAGTTGAAAAATAAAATCATAAATAAAAATTCAAACGGAAAAATTTGAATTCTTATCAATTTGATCTGCGTTTTAGATGAAAACGGAATCAAGTTGAATATTACGTATAAATATGCACTTATCGTCTAGTATCAATCAAATCCCTGTTTACAATTTAATTAATGAACATGTTAATTAATTACGTATGGACCAAGACCAACCATGTGCATTGGTTGGTTAGCACTTAGCTGTCGTAGTTGCATAAATATGTTGGGAGAGACAAAAATCACCAACATTTGACATGCCCCGTTTCTATATTAATTCACAGATGTATATGTTTTTTCGAGTTAAAGACGTTGTGGGTAGAGAGGACCAAATTTTGGGCACAATCTCACATTTCAGTCATCCAACCACTCTTTACGTATCGCCATTCCAACCTCTCCTTTATATTTATATTTTATATAAATACATAGATTTTTTCTAACGTGTAGGACAAATGTTCAAAAAAATTCAAGTAGAGACGCGTGGATTACGTGAGCTTAGGGGCAGAGGGAAGGTCCAGACGTGCCCCAGGCCAAATTTGTTTTTAGAGGGAGAAAACTCTTTTTTTTTTTTTTTTTCTTAATGGAATTTTTTTTTTTAAATTGTATTGAGTAGTAAAATTTTTTTTATGTTACCAGCTCCGTCCCTGCGTGAGGTAATAGTTAAACAATACTGAGACTCGACAAGTTCGTCGCCTAAATAATATTAAGCTTGGTGCGATTAGAAAAGAGTTTCACACGATCATGGACAGCCCGCATAAATCACCCCAATCAGGCCATGTCGAACAATATTGGAGGATCCCATGCCCTACACGAGTCTATATTGAGGAAAAAGACATGAATGCAAACAGTAGAAATGACATGGTTCTCTACCGAATAATATCAGGCCAACTTAGCTAGACCAGACTTAGTGCTTGTTTGATCAAATATTTATCAAATTTTTAATTGATCAAACTTAAATTTTAATCACATATTTTATGGGATCCATAACTTTTCAACTATCAAAATCTATTAAAGCTTTTATCAAAAACTTTATCAATCAACCCCTTGAAACCGTGTCGGATCAAAGGTGACTATAATTCAAAATCAGGCCGCATTGTCTTGCGCGTTTATATCCATTGATGTGGGTAGGGTCCCTTGGCAGCAAATGATATGGTTCTTCCCTTTTCTTGTGGGGTGCAGCACTGTACTGAGTCTCAGTTAGTGGCCATAGTATATGACATAATAATAATAATGTGAAGACCCCGGTAATGGTCTTCTTGGTCACGTCGTAATCATCACTTAGAATATTACTCTGATTTTGAATTTGGATGCACCTACATATACATACTTATGTACATGTATGCATGTATAGCTCAACCTCAGACACCAAAACAGCCACACTTGTGGGGAAATCCAAACCAGTGAGGGGAAGTCTTCTTGGAGTGGGAGAGCACACTACAAGGATTGGAAGAATGGAACTCTGAGCGGTTTGCGATTATCTAATTAATTTTATACCTCTAAATGAAAGAAGTTGTGCACAACAAAAATTTGCAAGAGGAGAGACGGTCTGGGGCATAAAGGGATTGGTTATTAAGTTTGAGAAGGATGTTGAGGTCTCGTAAAATTTGATTGGGACAGTAAATAGTAGTAAGTGATCGTGTAGTAACTTGAACAATATGTAAGGGGACACACCTATTGTCCTTGCAAACTAACTAGTTAGTTTATAAAAACTTAAAATAGTAACAATCGTTGCCCCCACATTATCCACATTCTACATGTACATTTACCGTCTAATGATGTCTAGGGTTTTAACCGAATTTAATTGTCAATTTAATTGCACCTAAGTTTGACGAGTATACTTGACATGTCGATCAATTAAGTAATGGAGTAGAAGAATAATATTATTTGGATTAAAATATTTGTACATACAAAATGTATATCTTGATTGACACCTCTATGTGTAAGAAATCTGACAATTGATTGAAAAAGATGTTATCAAGATTAATGTACCAAAATTTGTCAAATCAAGATATACATTTTGTATGTATATCAATATATCAATCTTTATGTACACGTAGCATGCTCCATATTATTTAGCACAAATCTAAAGTTATCAATTATAGAATGTGGTTCACTACTATCTAAATTGATGGTACAAAACGTTATTCTTGCTCTACAAGAATTTACTGGTCGACTTGCCAATCATCCCCATTGGTCCTTAAGTGCCTTTTGGGTTGAATGAACTTTGAAAGGGTTTGTCCTTTCCATTGTCTTCCTTTCAAAAACATTGAAAGAATATGGAAAAAAAAGTTTGGATTAAACTATTTGTCGACACAAAATGTATACCTTAATTAATGCTCTTTTATATGTCAAAATTTGACGATTAATTAGAAAATGTATTGTCAAGATTAATGTATCAAAATCGACCAACTCACAATACTATAAATCATTTTGTAATTTTTATGTACACGTAGCATGGTTCAAAAAGTTCTGGAAGAGAAAGTGCCAAAGCTGCTGCCTATAGAATTAGAAGTACAATAATATTCAATCTAGCTGCCTAACCAAGGTACTTTAGCTAACCCAAGTCAAGTTACACTCTCTTAAAAGTCTTAACCTAGCTAATTAATTTTCGTTTCCCATCAAACACTAGGTAAGAACAACGTAAATAAAAATTGAATTTATAGAAATTTACGATAAACAATGTGTGACACGTATTTTCTGTATAAATAACAGATAATAACGTTTAACGTCATCGCATCGAATTAAATCCAAGAGATATAAAAAAAATTATTTTGGAAAAGTGAAGAATAAATAAGGGCAGTACGGATAGAATTAAATAATGAAAATAACAAATCTCTGTCCAACCCAATGTTAACTGTGGTTAAAGTTGTCAACAATCCCTTTTTGTCTAATTAAAGACTGCCTTACTTTTAGAACTAACTCTTGAAATATTAAATTAATCTAGTTAGACTATTGCACTCACTACAATAAATGGTTGTTTTCAACATCTCAATTAATCTATTCGAACTACCATAATCAAGAAAGTTCAATTAAATCCAACCCAGTAAGAAAGAGAATGAATTTATTAGTATTTTATCCATCGAACCCAATTTGTTGATTATTTTATTTGATAAAGAAATCAAGAAAGTAGGAGATGGGTAGCTTGCATTAAGATCTTTGTTGTTAATACTGACTTTTGAAGGTACATCAGAAGTTTCTTCAGATCCGAAGAAAAGGGTAAAAAGTATTAATTCAAAACCCATCAGGTGAAAAGATAAAAAGACTCTCTCTGTCTGTCTATGCGTACGTGCGAGGACTTTGCATACATACATAGTACATACTCTTTTTTTACATATACATATATATAAGGAGTTGGGTGGAGAAAGAGAGGAGAGAGATTATATATGTGGTGAATGGGGTTGAGTGTATTGAAGAAAATCAACGGGTTCTTCCTGGTTTTGCTAGGGCTTATGTGTTCTAACTATTGTTCTTAAAATCTAGTTTTCTTGTTCGCTATTGGCTGATTTTTTTATTATTTGAATTTCTGCGCTATTGAAGATGGATGGGGATGTTGTAAAGTTGGTCTTCTGCTAAGGAGTGAGAGCAGATAATTGCGAGGGGTTATCAATTTTGTGTAAAAAAGTTGGATTTTAGAGTGTTTTCTGCTGAATCAAACAAGGAAAAAGAGAAGATTTTGATTGAGTTTTACAGTTTTGAATTATTATGAAGTTTTTGATGTTTGTGCAGATGATTTGTTTGGCAACTGGAGATTAAAGAGGTAAGAAATTGAATTTCTTTTGGTTCAATTTAATTTATTATTGTTGGTGATTTCTTTTGTTGATTGTGTAGAAAGCATTGATTTGTTATTATGCATAAGAAATCTACCTTTAATTTTGCAGCTATTGATGTTTGAAGTTTCTAAAGAAAGGCATTTTATGCATTGAATTTTGGGTTTAATAAAGATGATTAGATTTATAGAATCCAAAGAGAAGATGAAGGAACATGAGAAATGTTTGGACTCCCAATTATGGCATGCTTGTGCCGGTAGTATGGTCCAAATGCCGCCAGTGAATTCAAAGGTGTTTTACTTCCCTCAAGGGCACGCGGAGCATGCCTCAGGAAATGTCGATTTTAGGAGCTGCCCTAGAGTTCCGGCATATATAATTTGTACAGTTTCTGCGATTAAATTCATGGCGGATCCTGAGACTGATGAGGTTTTTACGAAAATCCGATTGGTTCCTGATAATGGAAATGAGGCCGATTTTGATGAAAGTGGGGCTGGTAGGATCAATGGGTCGGATAATCCTGATAAACCCACTTCATTTGCAAAGACATTAACACAATCAGATGCCAACAATGGTGGGGGGTTTTCTGTACCAAGGTACTGTGCGGAAACAATTTTTCCTCGACTAGACTACTCTGCCGACCCTCCTGTTCAGACCATTTTGGCAAAGGATGTTCATGGGGAGACTTGGAAATTCAGGCACATTTACAGAGGGACTCCAAGGCGCCATCTCTTGACAACAGGATGGAGTACTTTTGTGAACCACAAGAAGCTCGTGGCAGGTGATTCAATTGTGTTTCTGAGGGCCGAAAATGGGGATCTTTGCATTGGAATCAGGCGGACAAAGAGAGGAATTGATGGGGGACTGGAAACGCCATCTCTGTGGAATCCAGCAGGTGGAAGTTGTGTTGTGCCTTACGGAGGGTTTTCAGACTTTCTGAGGGAAGAAGAGAATAGATTGACGAGAAATGGTAGTGGAAATGCTGGCAGGAATTTGATTGGCCAGGGAAGGGTGAAGCCCGAATCAGTTATTGAGGCTGCATCTCTTGCTGCCACTGGACAACCTTTCGAGGTGGTTTATTATCCTCGAGCTAGCACTCCCGAGTTTTGTGTGAAGGCGTCTCTTGTAAAGGCGGCATTGCAAATTCGTTGGTGCTCTGGCATGAGGTTCAAGATGGCCTTCGAAACAGAGGATTCTTCACGAATAAGTTGGTTCATGGGAACCATATCATCAGTTCAGGTTGCTGACCCCCTTCGCTGGCCAGATTCACCTTGGAGACTTCTCCAGGTAATGCAGTTAGTGTTAAATACATCCTGTTATTCGTGTTATAGTTATTTCTGCATGCAATTTTTGCACGATATAGTGCCTTCAGTTTTATGCTTTCTGCACAAATTTCTGCTAAAGAATAATGTTCCAAGGGCAATTTTATAACAATCTAGGGTGTTATTCCCTTACAAGCTTGTGAGAATGCTGTTATATTTTGGATCACATGTATCTTGGTTCAGTTGATTATAACAATTGCATGATATTTCCTACAAGTTTACCCGATACATTAGGATTCATCTTCTTTTCTCATTATGTACTCAGTTTTTTTAACCAATCGTACTGATCAGTTTTCCTCTCTATTTTCCGAGATCTTTTCACGTGTTGATTGATACCATTTATTTAGAAATATGTACATATGTGATTTTGCTTGGGTTTAAATTTGTGATTATGTAGAGTCTGTCTGATTATTGATGCTCTCTCAACTTTCACTTGCTGAAAGCTGTTAAAGCTTATTTTTGCATGTTTTGTAATATTTTCTGAGATTTGATGAAACTTTTTCGTAGCTTAAAGAATTGCAATGGTACTGGACAGTCTTTTCTTGCTTTTACATGTACCTGTTTAACTTAAGATAAACTATTGCAGGTGATTTGGGACGAGCCTGATCTACTTCAAAATGTGAAAAACGTGAGCCCATGGCTGGTAGAATTAGTGTCAAACATGCCCACCATCCATCTCTCTCCCTTTTCACCACCACGGAAGAAATTGAGATTACCACAACATCCCGACTTCCTTCTCGATGGCCAACTTCCGTTGTCAATGTTTTCGGGCAACCATGTTCTTGGGTCCAGTAATCCGTTTGGTTGTCTTCCTGACAATACTCCTGCTGGCATGCAGGGAGCCAGGCATGCTCAATGTGGTTTATCATTTCCAGATCTCCACCTCAATAAACTGCAGTCGGGTTTGTTTCCAATTGATTTTATGCCGCCCGATCAAGCTTCTGTACACCAGGGAGCTTCCAATCTAATCTTACCCAAGCTAGGTAATAACGAGAATGTTTCTTGTCTTCTAACCATGGGAAATTCCAATCAAGTTTCAAAAAGAACCAATAACAGCAAGGCAGGCCAATTCATACTTTTTGGTCGACCAATTCTTACTGAGCAGCAGATTTCTCTGTGCTGCTCAGGCGATACAGTTTCACCGATTCGCACAGGCAATAGTTCTTCAGACGGAAATGCAGATAAGAAAGGAAATACTTCTGATGGATCTGGTTCCGCCCTTAATCAACATGGTGCACCAGAGCGCTCATCGTGTGAAGGTTTTCATTTGGAGCTCAACTCCGAGACCGGTCATTGCAAGGTTTTCATGGAATCGGAGGACATAGGTCGCACGTTGGACCTTTCTTTGCTCAGTTCTTATGAAGAACTATACAAAAAATTGGAAAATATGTTTGGTGTTGATATTTCAGAGATGCTGACTCATATCTTGTACTGGGATGTCACAGGTGCTGTGCGAAAACTTGGTGATAAACCATTTAGGTGAGAGTTGTTAGTGCTTTTCATATATTATATGCGATTTCCTCAAGTGAACTTGTTTCTATGTATTTGTTTCGTTTGTGGATGTTGCAGTGACTTCATGAAAACAGCAAGAAGGTTGAAGATTCTAACTAATTAAAGCTGCAATAACGTAGTAATGTAGAGCCATAACCAAACAGCGAAACCTCCTGTTGCTTGTTGTACAGCTGAACTACTGAAAGCTTTGTTCCTGACCTCCTTTTGACGACGCATTTGACTGAATTTTCACAACTGGTTCACCCTATGCACTTCCTAAAATTCACCATTAGAAATTGAAACAGGAAAACAGGAATTGTAACCTCGTGGCTGTGCCTGACTGGTGAGTATGCCATCCCCATGGCATTTTCTTTTCTCAGCTGATTCTCAAGCCTTCAACTGCCGATATCAGGGCTTTTCAGTGATGTTTCTGGAAAATCTTTCCCCAGAATGTTTTATCTCTCTTGGAGATTCCATCATTTGACTTCAAGCTTCGAAGTTCCTGTTTGGGAGGTATGTTCAGGTATTTATTCAAGACAAATTACTACAGAGGACAAGTTGAGCTTGCTTTTTGTTAGGCTTTTGCCTGTCAATTTCGTAGTTTTAAGAAGACAAGTTCCTGTTATGATTGTTTTTGAGAGGATAAATTTTATCTTATTCTGTAAGCTTAAAATGAATTTTGTCTGTACAGCCAAAACTTTTCTTTCTTACTTGAATAGAATTTCTGCATATTTGATATGTCTAGGATGTTGGCACAGTTGACTATGTTTTCCATATGGGATGTTTCATTCATTCGTTCACCTACTCTACTCTACTAGGAGGATATTGGCAAATAATGAAGTATTAAAGTGCCTTGAAAGTTATGTAAAGGAACAGTACACTAACTCCTTGACTTGAAACATTGAAAGTGAAATTCGGATTCAATTGTGTACGTAGACGAGAAAAATGTTTTAAGTAAATACCCATTAATGCTCCCACGTAAAGAGATCTGCACCAAACACAATGTCATCAGAAAACATACATATCCCTTTCTCTCGCTACATGTATGTACACATTAGTTATATATTACGTGCCACTGTGTGTGAGAAAGAGAGGGCCCACTGCAAGTAATACGTTTTGCATGCATTGTGGCGTCACGAGCTGTTTCGTGTATGCCCCCGTTTTGGCGGTATTATAATTTTTAGAATAGTATATTTTTTGAGAATGAATAATTGAAAAAAAAGATTTTTTTTTTTAATTTACGTATAATATTATTTTAATAGAAAATATGTGATTAAAAAGAGGAATGAGAAAAATGTATTATAATTTTAATATGTACAAATGGGGGGCGTAATCAGTTTGATTTTACACACACACACACACACTTTTAGAGGAATAGAAGAAATTGTCTATTTTTATCTAATTTTTAGGGTTTGTTTGGCCAGGCTTCTATTTCTATTTTTTATAGAAGAACTTTTTGAAAAAGTTACTTTAATGTTGAATCTTATCACTATTGCTACTAAATATACTCGGACTATGCTATATGTACATCAAAGTTAACATAAAAATTTACATAATGCAACATGACATTTTATCATTTGTCAGTTTAAAACACAATCAGCTTTTTTATCTAATCTTTTCCCTCCACGTCGTTTCGGTCACTCCTTCCGACGGATTTCTTATGTGCAAACACCAAAATCCAAATATACACTAGGCAGCAACTAAGGTTAAAGATTAGATCCATTTGGTGACCAGACAAGATTGGGAGTTGGATCACGTGAGACGACCAAGAACGTTGGATCAACGCCTTCTTTTCCATTTTTACTTGTTTTAATTTTAATTTTAATTTACTCTACTTTTTTCCTTTATTTTATGTGTTGATATCGCAAGACTTGGGATTAATAAATAGTGAACCTTCACCAGTTCTTGCCGAATAACCGTTCCATTTTGTCGTCTTACAGCTACAGCTGGGAATATGTTATTGGAAAAAACTTGGATGCTTAAATCCAATATTTTTTCGAGCGAATTTGACAATAAGAATAAGAAAAAAAAAATTTGCTTGAAACTAACTTTTTTAGCTTGGTTGAGGCTTAGCCAAACATGAAACATTAATTTTAGAATAATAGTAGGGAAAAAGCTATTGTCCCGACACCGGGACAAAAACAGAGGGCTCCAATAGGGTGGCATCCCTGTTTTATGTCCCGATCATTGAGCCGGGATATAAAACATGGCTCATAATAGTATCCAATCCTAGTCGTGTTGGAATCCACGAGTTGAGATCTGATATTCAACTTTTATTGTTCACATAATTAAGTATTAATACATCATTTTAAATTAACATGTCATCAATTTTAATTTTCCACTTTAACAATTATTTAACAATATTAAATATTCTCTCACAAAATGAGGTATTAACAATTAATTAGGTGGAGTAAAAGTTAGACGTCAAATCTCAACTCGAAGTCCACTGCATTCATTTCTCTTGATTTTAAGAAGAAAATACTAACTGGTAAATTAATAAGTGGTCAATAGGTAGCACATAGGAAAAGGAAAAATAAAGAGAGAAGCATTTCCAAAGTTGTTTTGTTCCAAGCAAACAATTTCTTTGTTTTCAGCGCCCAACTTGTGACTATAAATCCCACACTTTGTGCCATGATTTCTACCAAAGTGATAATAATGTAAAACAACAAAATTAATTAATACCATTAATATCATACAAATAAAAATTACTACATTGAAAAAAAAAAGTCACTATATACATACACACATAGTATAGGCTCATTTAAAGCATGCATGTGTACAGTACATGAGTTAAGAGTTGTCGGGATTAACTTAGCTTCGGAAGTATATATCCGTTTGACAGTATTTTTGCTTTCATTTTTATTTCTCGTAGAAGGGTTTCCTAAAAAAATCTACCGTATGCCAGCTTCTTCAAAAAGTCTTCTAATCAGATAAAATAATCAGAAACAACTTCTTAATCTCAAAAATAATTTTTAACTTTTCAAATATTCCGAATCCTATTTTAACAAAGAAAGTGACCGTTTTCGTGTGGTACCAACGTAAGGCATAGAAACGATGTCTGTGTGTGAAATTTAAAGCCACTTTCAGTTTCGTGACAACTACGTCACCGTGTCACCGACATTTAATCACCACTGCTACTTTCTCCTCATTCTCTGCTCTACCGTTGCTAGCTGGTAGGTTTATTGTAACGATGTTTGCATAATTCAAATGAAATTAATGTTCTAAAAATCCACTGGTAAAAGGGGGGGAAAGTTGAGGGTTAGGCCAGGACCTAATTGATAATAAAAATAAACAAAAGCAAGATTTAGGGAGTGTACATGCCGGGTTCAAGTATGCTTTATTGTTCGTTCTTATGATTTTTGAATATTCAAGTTTTACCTTATAATTGGACCGGATTTTGGATTTTTCTTCGGATTTCGATAGAACGAACATTTCGATCCAATTTTAACAAAGGATAGTAAGATGGTATTAAAATAGAAAAAAGAAATTAGTTCAAGTTTTTCATCAAATATTTATGAAAATTATGCAGAAAGAAAAATTAATTTATGGAAATGAATGGGCTCACTAATAAATATGAAATGGTCCATGGTTGGCCCAAAAAAGAAATTAGGGGACTATGATATGTCAGACTGACATAGAACGAGCCCTACATGATATGGACCTGGAGCCCATTACAGACCCCAGGTTGGTTTGATTTTAGAACTAGAACTGAACCTCCTAATTTTTATTTTATTTTTTATAATTGAACCCATCATATTATTTCACTTTTTTTTTAATGAAAAATTCAGCCATGCTCAAATCCCAGACCTAACGGTCCTAACTCCATTTTCTAATTCTTCACATCACTGTCTAGTGCCCAATTGCCTGCTAAATCCCAAAGTTAGACTGTGTTTGTCATTTGCAAGATGTATCGTAACATTTTTAAATTGTTGTGTTGTTTGAAATATTAGGAAAATGGATATAGTTTATAAGAACATTGAAAACTTTAATTATGGTATGGTATGGTATGGTATGGAACAGAACTTCCATAATTAAAGTTGAACCCAACAGTAATTAAAAGATACCCAATATCAAGTACTATGGGCGCTCAAAAATAAAATATCAAGGACAGTGATGCTAAAAAATAAAGATGAGGGATACATGTGCAAAAATGAATTCAGACCTGGCAACATTTCTAGATATTAATTACTTTATCGTTACAAGAATTGAATTGCGACATACATATTTGCCAAAGGGGCCTTTCCTTCTATGAAGGAATTTGACAAATATTCATATCATTTAATTTAAGTTATTATAATGATCTTATCATTTAATTGGTCAAATCAGAGCTCCGCTGGTGATTACCGTCAGCATCATTGACAGTATCGTTGACGATAATCGTTAAGGATATGAGTCAGTGAAGTGATAGTTTTAAAGAGTGCTTAATGAAAGATATATGAACTATCGCTCTAAAATGTTAAAAGACAAGTGAAAACGGATTGCTCTCTAGATTGATTTCTAAAAGATTTTATTCACAATCTTGCTAGAATTTTCCAGGGAAATATACATGCAAAGAATTCTAGAGAGTTAATCTTACTCCGTATAATCAAATTGATCTTCACCATTCATTCTAATGAGGTACATTTATATCTAGCCAATTCTAACGTGGTACATTTATACAAGACCGAGGAGCCCTCTAAATCGTCCAAGTTGAGCGAGTTTGAGTAGTTTGGTAATATTATTCATTAATAATTGTCAACAACAATGAGTTGAGATAAATTGCTAGCACTACAATTGTTAATTCGGTTCGAATCATTGACATTTTTAAACAAGAACACCAACACAAATTACTGAACGACAACAACTCAAAATACCACACTTCAAACAAGAACACCAACACAAATCAGTGAATGACGACAACTCAAAATACCATAGAAAAGCAAAATAGAAACATAAGAAGAATATAACATCTTCCAACAAATGGAAAATCTGAAAATACATGAGAGCACATAGAACACAAGAAATGCACAGCACCTAAAAACC
>CAIGRB010021223.1:23726-60261 GCA_903798255.1 Fraxinus quadrangulata
TCTCTACCATACTTAATAGCATTTTTAACTTCACGATAAGTATCAGGTATAACATTCAGCAAGATAATAGCCTTGTAAGTTTCAGACACCGACTCTCCACAGTTAACAATATCTTGAACAAGTTTGTTAAATACATCTAAATTGTCATCCAGATCTTTTGAAGAATCCATTTTGAAACTGAAAAAACGTTCAAGCAAGTAAAACTTGTTTGGAGTATATTTGAGCAAATATAGATCTTTCAATTTTTTCCAAAGTTCTTCAGTAGTTTTCAGTTTACCTACTTTTCTCAAAACGACATCAACCAAGTGTAAAATAATTGAGGTATAGGCAAGCTCATCATCTTCCTCTTTTTTGTTCTTTTGAAAAATCAGCGGAAAATTTGCCATCAATGACTTTTAAAACCTTTTGTTAAACCAAAATCCTCTCATCTTTTGTTGTCAAATAGAAAAATCACATTTTCCACTAAAAGTTACCAAATCAAAATTGTGCGTTGTCATTTTCAAAAAATCAAGAAATATAGAGTCACAATTAAGCCACACAAAGCAGACTTAGGTTTGCAAATATACACCGTTTTAGATTTCCAGGAATTCGTAAGATTCACGATCTTAGATCAACTGAATTTTCAAATAGGTAAAGTCTAGGTATTCTAGGGACTTATCGATGCAAGCAGAGAGATATCAGCAAAACAATTTCACTTACGATATATCACAAAGGATAATATGCTGCAATTTATCAAAAAACAAAATTCAATCACGTAGCAAAGAAGAACAAATAATTCCTAACTTCTAGTACAAGCAATGGTTACCTCACACGGTAACTCCAATCATATTGTCACCCCACACGATGACACGTAATTGTTGAAATTAAAAGAGGATCGGCCAATTTACCTGAACGGACCTTTCTGAGTCCGTAATTTACGAGAGTTGCGAAATTACTGCTTTAGGGCCGCAATTTTTAGGCCTAAAGTAATTCAATAAATGTGTTGTACAGTTACAGCCTCGAATTTGTCTTAATCACCAAAGGGCAGAATCGTCCAAATTTTCTGTAAAGCCTGAAACACCAAAAAATATATCAGTACATTCAGGGACTAAAAAAAGGAACAAACTGCCTGAAAAATTCTAGCCGAAACTCGACGCCAAACGCTGCGCACGCGCCGCTACCGGAAAGTCATGCGCTGCCGCCGAAAAGTCAAGCGCCACCGCCGTCACCGTCGGAGCTCACGCGCACCACCACCAGGTGCGCCTCGATCTGCAGGTAGTGGGTCTGCCGTCCGTTTTTCCGTCCGATCAAAGGTTTGGCCAGAATAGAAGAAAACATGTCCGGTTTTCTTCCCAAAAATCGTCTGTGCAATTTCTGCAAGCCTTCTTCCTCGTCAATCTCGCCCGGTCGCCACCAAGTGATGGCTTCGATACCATATGTGAAGAATAAACCGCCAAGTTACCAAGGAAATCGGGCTCAGTATCGATCAACACCACAATCAATCAAAGATCCACAAACCAACACTTCCAAATGATTGCTCCAACAAAATAAATTGCCCACAAAGGACTTGGAGATGGGAAGGCTACAACCAAGAGAAATCAGCCACGAAGGCTAAGTAAAAAGACAACGAACCGGATCTTCCAAGAAGAGCACAAAGCCAAGAGAAGAAAACGAGTTTCTTCCCTCTCAAGCAAATGGCTATTCTATTTCTT
Source organism: Fraxinus quadrangulata (assembly GCA_903798255.1). Taxonomy (NCBI): domain Eukaryota; kingdom Viridiplantae; phylum Streptophyta; class Magnoliopsida; order Lamiales; family Oleaceae; genus Fraxinus; species Fraxinus quadrangulata. The sequence continues at coordinate 25,418 of CAIGRB010021223.1, forward strand.
CCTCGAGCAGCAGACCAAATGGTTGCTCCAACAAATTAGATAGCCCACAAAGGACTTGGAGATGGGTAGGATACAGCCTAGAGAAATCAGCCACGAAGGCTAAGTAAGAAATCATCGAACCGGATCTTCCAAGAAGAGCACAAAGCCAAGTGAAGGAATCGGTTTTTCTTCCCTCTCAAACAAACAGCTGTTCAATTTTTTCCACGAGCAACAGTAATGGACGGGTGGTATATAAGGAAATAGAATGAGCTTTATGTTAGAGAATAGATAGGGCCCAATAAGACATAAGTAGTGGGCTAGCAACCTATAGGAGCTATCCAAATTTGGTTGGGCCATGAGCAGCTCTAATTCAATTAGGTTGTTTCAAATGACCCAAGTGAGTTATGTGGAGACTTAGATAATTGTGGTGTCGATATATATATATATATTCAGTTTTGGTCGATGTCGACTGAATAAGAGAATAAGACTTACATCATCGACCAGGGAGGTCGTTGACAACAATTTGCCTAACATCAAGGAAATATCGTACAGGACATCCAAAATTTTAAGGTCGACCATGTGTTGATCTTAATGAACGTAGATGAGAAATAACATAACCAATAATTAATTTATATCGGTATAACTTACCAGTGAAATTTCTTTCATCTCGTGTTCACAAATTTCCAAGAATCATGAGGTTGAGAATGAATTTTTTTAATTTGGTACGGAATTTAGTATTTTGAATCATGTTCATTGGTCTACAAGATCGAAAACATGTCAAAAGTAGCATCAGCTCAAGAGTTGTCCACACGACAATCTGCATTTTTGAGTGAAAACAATCGATGCACAAGCATTGACTAGAACGAAGAAGAGGGTGTACAGCTACTAATATTCGAGTTGAGCGTGAATTATTACCTAGTTTACGATTAAAAAATTTAGTGTGTCTTGTCGTTGCGATTGTCAAACTGCTTCAAATTGCGTAGCATCGGACATTTGTTTCTAAGTTTCATCACGAAATGTTTCTCTAGCATTTGGATAGCCCCGTAGACCCATATATATAATATTATATATACAGTGAACAAAATGAAATGGAGCTAGCTGATAAACTGCACTAAAGTAAAATTAAGCATTACATAGCGAACATGCACATGCAATTAAGGGTGAACATGATTTAATTTAGATAGTTTGAGACAAATTTTCAAACCCGACTATTTAAAGCGGTTTGGAATTTTTCCAAACCAAATCAAACCATTTCAATTTCAAAGCCAAACCAATCCAAACCACTTTTTTCGATTTGATTCGATTTTAAACCATGATTTAACAATGAAAAAAATTAATATACATCGAATAAGTTAAATCATAAATATTAATATGAAATTTCATATTAAAACATAAATAGTAATAAAAGTATTATAATTCTAATTATTATAATGTAACAATATAATAAAAATATTTTAACTTCTTAGTCGATACTAATTAGCGTAATATCTGCAATTGTAACATATGATTCATTCTCTCGATAAATATAAACATATAGTACGAGTTCAATGATTATAGTGAAATAATATAAAAAAACTAATAAAAGGAAATGAATAGAAAGATCAAATATAACAATACCTCCTATAACTTTTTGTGAATTATCCAATACTTATGCTTTATCCAAATATTGACGAATTAATATAGGTTCCTTGTTAATATGTAACCATTCCTAGAGCGGATTCCCACCTCAACCATATTTGCACTCAACAAACTACTAAATGAATCAAGAATCCGACCACAAATAGAGAATGTTGACTCAGAAATAATTGTGGATATTTGAATAATTAGCACATCTTTAACAATATAAGGACAATCTTGTATTTATTTGCATTCAATTTTCACCAAAGTAATATATCGAAAGGTTCATTGGTGAAATTTTCAAAATGACCATTTAGGTAATTCGCCAAATCATTTTAGCAATTAAAAGTAAATTTATGAAACTAATTAAAAATGTAAATAATTAATTGAGTGACATAACCATGAAATTTAGACGCAAATAAATAAAAAAACAACGTCGGATAAAAATTTAAGGGAACCCAACAATAATTAGAACAAAATAACATAGCAAACAATTATAAAAAAATAAGAAAATTTGGATGAACTGGCCTACAAATTGAGGCGAAATTCGAGAAAATTATTAGTAGAAGGAAAAGAGATGTGTAAGTTTGAACTAAAATCTAGATTTAATTTTCTACTTAATTGTAATGTACAGTCGATGTATATGATTTAGTAGTGATTGTTCAACACTTCACCTAATTTGAGGATTTTATAAATTTAGATTAATTTATTTTCAGATTTTATTTTATTTTTTCATTTTTATTTATTTGTTTTTTTTAAATGGTTTGAAGGTTTGAAACGGTTTGCAAAGATTGAAATCTAAACCAAATCACTTTAAAATGGTTTGTTTGGTTCAAACCAAAACGTTGACGGTTCCACGTGAACCCAAATCAACGGTTTCAAAAAAGTGATTTTGGTTTGGTTTTAGGGTTTGAAAGTTTCGTTGTTTAGCCCTACCTGCAATGCTAGTGAAAATCCCGGGAACGCTTATTTGTACAAATGTCGTGGTTTGCTTAGAACTTGGTCTGATTTCACACACCATTCCCTTATAGTGCCAGAGAAGGGAGTAGGACTCGCGATCCCTTTGATATGCGTCAAATATCTCTTGTCAACAGGGCCAGAGCCGTTTGTTTAACCAGTTGGCCGTTTTCAAGAGAAATACTATACAATGTCGACATATGACCAATCCCAATTTGTATTTATCTGTGGCTTCTTCGCATCTGTTGAAGGTTGCCATCAATTCTTTGATTCTTAAACCTTCCAGTAATCCATATCCAGCCCTCGGTCCCTTTTTAGGCATTATACTTCTTGACCCTCGATGGACACCACACTGCAATCTTGTGATTATAAGGAAACTCTTCCAAGCTAAACTTGGCGGTATTATAGTCGAACGTAAACCATCCATGTTTATGCTTGCTGCACCTGATCAAAACCATGGTTGAAGACAATTGTGCTCCCCAATGTCGAGAGTCATGGAATGTGTACAACTATTTTTCAACCACATTGAAAACGGACCATTCAATGGAACCTCTGATGAAGGAAGACAATTTCTTTTATACAATGTACATGTGAACTCTATTTTGAACTATATCAGCATGTCAAACAATTGTGAACTCTATTTTGAACTATTTCGATAGCCCTGCACCCTATTCCAAATGCGGAATTACGCTTTAGCATGCAATACATCTTCTTGTTTACCCTATCGAATGCCAACATCAGACAACCATCATAAGATGACCAATACAATCGTCAATAAACATAACCATGTAATCATGTCACATTCTATTACGACATCCAGCACTAATGCCAAATATACAGTATTGTCAACATAGTGCCCGCGAATATGTACCTCTGTATTTTAACCACAATATTACCAATAAAACTCAAAACTTGAAAGTAATTACATAGCAAATTGAACATTCGACTTCACGCATCGCCAAATAAAAAAATATACAAAAAAAATATACTTTCAATGCAGTGGCATCTAAATTTTTATTTCACTTATGCACCAAAATTATGTCCAATAAATCTATAAGACAATGGCACCGATCACAATGACACACTATAAATGGCTTCAAAAAAGGTACATTTTCTATTTGACTAAAAGCAATTGGAGCGAAATTTACGAACTACGGTCAAATTTTCGGTGGCCAGCAATGGAGTGGGAAAAAAGAGGAGCGTACAGGTTTCGAGCATCGACGACAGTTTTCACAAGAGAACTCTCGACTGTCAATTACATAATTAGAAATAGAATTTCAAGGGAGCCACTAGTCACGCAAGGGGCATTTTAGGCACTATAAGAAAATTTCAGGGGTAATCTGGTGTATTGTCAAAAAAATTTGGATATCTTTTTGTTAATTTATGAATAGTAGATATTTCTCAACTTCAGATGGTAAAGAAAAAAATTTCCTGTAAAAGAACGAAGTAGAAAAATAGGAAAATGCACGAAACTAAGGGTGCGTTTAATTGCGAACATAAAATTTGCATGGAAATAAAATAAATTTTAGTCAATTCAATTGCCTAGAACTTATTTGTATGAAAATTATTAATTAAATGTGTTTCATTGATTTAGTTTTCAATCTAAAAAAATATTATACTTGTCCATTTTTGTTGGTGAGTAGATAAGAGAGAGCGAATTCTCTCGAAAATAAAATTTTACTCCACATAAAGAAAGTATTTTCCTTGATTTTGAGGAAAATATGATCACGTGATTAAAAATATGAAAATATTTTCTATAAAAAAAAATGTTAATCAAACAGCACAAATGAGAAATTTAGGTAGAACAAAATATTTTTCACGAAAAATATTAATAATACCCTAAAACTTAAATAAGTAATGAATGCACGACAATCTGTAAACATGATGTGACAATAATTATGAAATAATTGTTTGATTAAAGTATAAGATGACTACAATTTCTGCAATATTTCCCATCCCTAAGATCTGTTGCTTCCCTGTCTTGATGCTACTATTTTACTATTTAAATCTGTTTTACCCCATTTTTATAGAATAATGTATTTATAATAGTATATTGATGAAGAATGTATGGTTAAAAAATAAGAAAAAAGTTTTGGATCAAACGAGTTTAAGAACCAGATTTTCTGGCTGGTCATAAATAATAAAACACACGAGACAATATGCTGGATTTTGAAATAAATTGGCTTATTTCAATTGTAAATCTTTCTCGGGGGCATCGTAGCTTCTTGATTGATATAAAAAATTGACTTTCTAATTGTCGAATAGATATAATTCACCACTAAGGATAAACTTCACGCCAAACTGGCAAGTTAACAATTACACTACTGTCAATAAAAATGAGTTAAGGTTATTTATCATCAGCGATTGTAGTAATCATCTTATGTGGTACTTGTTATTTGAAACATTAGTTTATTATTGATCTTATAATGCAATTTTTCTTAATAATATCATTAACTTCTCCCGTTTAATCGTAGAAAAGTCAAAATCGTGCAAATTGAGATTAAAAACCTGAATAATTTTGCCAGCTCATGAATTTGCATGTTTTTAATTACTTAAAAAAAGGTTTAAGAAACATTGCAATAAATGTCTCGTGCATGCATATGTAGAGAGGTTATTAATTTCGGAACACACGTGATATCCATATACAGAAAATACTAATTTTGACTATCTTTTCCATCATGAACAGTTCACGTGGTGGATACATTTACTCCTCAGAACAAGTGGGTCCACTTAGATTATGATATTCGGTGCCCGAAACTTTAATTTATTTCATGGTTTGTTGTACGATTATTTTCAATCACACATTTACACAAAAAAATATTTCACGCAAAACAAAAATTTTCTCTACTTCTTAATCGTATAATTTCCTAAAAATTACTATTCAAAACTATTTTTTCTACCAAAATGATTGTCAAACAAGCACTCAATGCATCAATTATCAAATTGGGAAAACAAATTTCACTACCAAAGAGGGAGGTAACATAGATGAAATTTTAGCGACCATCTCTAAAATCGCTTTTTTTTATAGTGTTTGGTGAAGATGACCAATTATATGAACAAATATTCAAATGATTAATGTTATTCATTATTACTAAAGTTGGTTATGATTGCGATTTCCGGCTAATTAACGATGAATATCATTATTTATTCAAATGTAGATTGTCAGCATAATGTAATGTTCAAATTGAAATAGAAATCCATTTTCAGAAATCAAATTGAGAAAATTAAAGTTCATCATCCCAAATTATTTTGAATTAGGCTATATAGTATGGTCTTTGTGCCCATAAGATCTGATTGTTATCTTTGAGTTTTGTTTTGCCCACAGGAAGGTGAACTTAAAATAGGATTTCTAATTCCAAGCATATCCTACTCGAAAAAAAGTTTCAGCTATTGATATAACCCCTTATCGATACTATCAAGTTTGACGCTACCTACTATATAAATCCCTTCTATACTAAATGGAATACAAATTTCATCAAAATAGATTGAATCGAGAACCTATACTTACAACTAAAAGGCACAAGGAAATCAAGAGTTCAAGAGCACATAATAGAGAAAATGAACATAGGTCTCCTTGAAGAATGAAATCTAAGATGAAGAAATTTAGAGCTGACGCAGGCCCATCTACCAAAAAAAAACTCGTACTTGCCGAAGCCAAACTGTGTCTAGTCACATTCATTGAACATGTCACACTATATTTTGTATTATCATGTTGGATTCATTGTTTCTAAATTCAGATAATGTAATATTTGACAAAATAATTATAAAATCAACTTGTGATCACTTCATGTGGTTCTGGACTAATAGGGATTCGTTTCAATCTTTGTATAGATAGCTAATTTTTGAAGTCTTCACTTTCGTGATCAAGTCACGAGTCAAGTCGATCCAACTTTTACAACATACCTTTCTTTTTTTAATCGTAAATTACTAAACATGAAATGGAAAAGAAAAAAAAAAAGAAGGTACAAGAAAAAGACAGGAAGCATATCCAAATAGTGCCAATTGCCCTTCATGGTGATATAGAAAGGTGATATGATAGAAGCATGTGCACTATGGCAAGAAACCCCAACCAATAGTTTTGATCAAAAAACAATGGCCACTGCCCGATCTTATCATGATTTGTTTTATGTTATGTCAGCATTATTAGTATGTTTTCTTTCTGCTAGTTGGTACCTGCACAAATTTTTTAACATATTAATTGTAGTCGGATGATTAGGTTATCTTGAAAGACCAACTCAACTGAGTCAAGCAGATGTTATTATTTTACTTTTCTTCTGAATTTTTTTATCTCGTCCTTTTCACTCTGGTTACATAATGATTTAGAGTAATGCTATGTAGCCACATTGAAGTAGAAATCTCAGTCCTAATGGCGTTAAATGATACGATAAGTGAAATGTCTCGTTTAATTTCACTTATCATTTAATGTCATATTAATATTATCTAGATTGGGATTGCAACCTCATCGGGGTTAAATAACATTACTCAGTGATCTCTTGTGCTTCTCAATGTCATGTGGGTTACAATTAATGACAATGTTAGAATTTATAATATAGTTGTGCGTAGTCCGTTGAGGCTCCAATTAAACGTAATATGCATTGGCTACTGAGACTTACCTAAACAACAAAATGTGCGGAACCATATCACTTGGTTGGAAACGTTATTGGAAGCTTCGAATAGCTTCATGAACAAAGATCTTAGTTTGACTTCAAGTATAGAAAAGAACATTAGTACGAATTTTGACAGAATCAATATGATTTATAGTGCGTAAACTCAAGCGTGCATAAAATGAATTTTTGGACAAATATCACAAGGCACAAACTTCATCAAGCTTTGAAAATGTGACCGAATTATGACTTAAGCATAATAACGAGGAATGTCACTCGCAAAAATGACCAAAATATTCTTAAAATTGTCTATAAATAAGGACATCGCACTAAGGAAAAAGGGTTGAAAAATAAGTTATCCAAACTTCACTCTGAAAAGGCCGCATCGAATTGAAACACATTTGGGGTCGAACCTTTCGAAAATTGAAATAATCTCTGATTGAAAAGCATTCTTCGGTCAAATTAACTCCAAAATTTCTATCTTTTTCTTCCCATACAAACAATTGGCTTTCTTCTAATCACACCCAAATTCCCTAAAAAGAGGAAAACCCAAAACGAAATTATTTTTTAACTATACGTTCTCTATCAATTTACTATTTCAAAATGTATTCTTACAATAAAATGGGTGCTAGAGGTGGCAATCGAGTCGAGCGGCTCGTCGGCTCGTAAAAAACGAGCCACGAGCTGTTAAGGTTATACCTAATTAAAAAAAAAAAATTTGACGAGNAGAGTAAAAATAAAAATAAAAAATTAGACGAGCTCACGAGCCGTTGACATCACTAGGGGCACAAACAAACTAAAGAAGTAACGATTTTTTGACTTTGACAATGTAACAAGAAAAATTGCACTAGAGACCCTCAATTTATGAAAGTGGCCCCTCTCTCAATTCAGGATTGTAACACATTAACTTTCACAAGAAAGTTATACGATTAAAAAGTCAATTTTTTATTAAAGAGGTAGAAAGGTGATTGTGTAGATACGACGTCGGTGGACTGTGCCAATGAATCAGGGCATGTGGTGGTGCTGGTACGAGAATAAGTCGGGATGGGATAAGAGTTCAGCAAAGAATGTTAACAGATTTAAACTTTTTAACGATCAAATAGAGTAAAAAACCAAATGCTAACAAAGTCGAGAATCATAACTTTCCTTAAAAAGGTTTTAAAGTATAATCTTACACTGATTCTCACAAAAATGACTGCGTCTTTGCATTTCAAGTTGCAAATATACTGCAAGTTATTATAGCATAAAATGCTGACAGTAGGTAAAACTGCCACTGACTGTAAAGAAGAATCCAAGGATCCACCAACAACGGTAAAAATGCAAGCCGCAAAACCCACGTTCTGTCCTTATCAGCTCCACAAGTACATCCCCCGGTCCAACCTCATCACTGTCCCATCTCACACATCCCACACTATCGTCCTCCTCTCTTACTCCATGATCCTTGTATCATTCCTCACTACTGCCCATTGTTCAAATCATGAATTTTCCTCCAAAATTCATTTCTGGGCCTTTGAGAAATGCCCCGTTTTTCTTTTTTTCAGTCTTCTTTATTCTAATTTTGGTTAATTCTGTATCTGGGTTGGGCTCCATGGACTCCATTTCTGCATCATTTGGGGATTATGGTCTGTTTTGTGCCATTGATGCCAGTGGCAAGCAGGCCGTAATTTGTTGGGACACCAAGAACAGAAACTCAACGAATTCGAACTCCTTGCGTTATTCCAACAACCTACCTCCTATGGCGGCGCTTTCAGGTGGAGAGGGGTTTCTGTGCGGCATTTTGGCGAACACTTCGCAGGCCTTTTGTTGGGATTCGAAGGATCCATCGTCAAGCTCTGATCTGGTTCTTCCAGTACTTCAGTTTAATGCTTATTCTCATATTGCTGCTGGTAAGGATCATGTTTGTGCAGTTCGAGGATATTACTATTCAGAAAATGATTTTGGTAGCGTTGATTGTTGGGACATTATTAGAACATCAAATAACAGTTTAAGCTCAAAACAAAGTGCTCGGTTCTATGATCAGTACATAAGTAGTCTTGTTTTTGAGAAAATTGTTTCTGGTGATGGATTTACCTGCGGAGTTGTAAGGGATGGAGGATTAATGTGTTGGGGTCCGAATTCTGGTAGTCTAGGGGTTTCAGGTACATCAGATAACTATGAGGTCTTAACTTCCGGAATTGACTCTATTTGTGGGGTTTCTGAGATCTCTGGCGAGATTAAATGTTGGGGTCGTAATGATTCATTTGTTAATCCACCAGTTGGGATTAGATTCATATCAATGGCAGCTGGTGCGCAGCATTTTTGTGGGATCAGAGAGGACAATCATGCCATAGAGTGCTGGGGGAACTTCAATGCATCACGGATCCCAAAGGGATCTGGTTTTCTCGCAATTGCTTCGTCTGACTACCTTACATGTGGTATTAGAGAAGGTGATTTGGTACTTGATTGCTGGTTTGCCAATGTTTCATCTCCAGCGGATTATGATCCTCCATTGCAGTTGTGTAGTCCAGGGTTGTGTACCCCTGGTACTTGTAATGAAGGAATGTTTGCTTTCAATGCCAGCCTTCTCAATGAGCCAGAATTGACAAGCTTGTGTTCTAGGAAAGATCTAAAGATTTGTTTGCCATGTGGGAGCAATTGCTCTGAAGGATTTTTCCCTTCTAGTTCATGTATCGAGAACGCAGACAGGATTTGTACACCCTGCTCTCTCTGCCAGAACAGTTCTTGTTGGGATATTTGCAGACTGCACTCCTCATTTGATGTGCAGCAGAAGCACTGGCGTCAGCTGCGTCAACTACTGATAATAGTGGCCTCTTGCGTGTCAGGTTTCTTGTTAATGTCGATTGGCTGGTGTCTTATACCCTGTGCTGTAGCCCCGGGAAATGAAGAACGGAAGAATAGAAAATTTGCGTCCTGCATTCGTAAGCCTGAGCAGGAAAATGATGCAAATGCCGATCAACATCCTCCAGCATCTGTGGCACCATATTCAGAGGTAGCTCAAGTTTTCCGGCTTTCTGAATTAAAGGACGCAACTAATGGGTTCAAAGAGTTTAATGAGCTGGGCAGGGGAAGTTATGGTTTTGTCTACAGAGCTGTCCTCCCAGATGGAAGGCAAGTGGCAGTGAAAAGGGCTAATGCCGCTACAATAATCCACACCAATAGCCGGGATTTTGAAATGGAGTTGGAGGTCCTTTGCAATCTTCGACATAGCAATATTGTGAACTTGATGGGTTAAAGTGCAGAGATGGGGGAGAGGCTACTGGTTTACGAGTTCATGTCGCAATGCGCAGAGATGGGGGAGAGGCTACTGGTTTACGAGTTCATGTCGCATGGGACCCTTCATGATCACCTCCATGGTGGCCTTTCTCCTCTGAATTGGAGCCTCAGGCTTAAAATTGCAATGCAGTCTGCAAAGGGACTTGAGTACCTTCATAAGGAAGCTGTACATCCTATTGTGCATCGAGATGTTAAGAGTTCGAAAGTTCTTTTGGATGCTGATTGGGGAGCACGAATTGCAGATTTTGGGCTTCTGACTCCACAGGAGAGGGGTCTTAATGCAGACATGAGTACTGATGTTTACAACTTCGGAATCGTGCTGCTCGAGATCCTTAGCGGAAGAAAAGCTTATGATGCGGACTGCACACCTCCAAATGTAGTAGACTGGGCAGTCCCTCTTATTAGACAGGGAAAGGCAGCTGTCATAATTGATCGATACGTTGCTCTACCTCGAAATGTTGAACCCCTTTTAAAACTCGCTGATATTGCAGAGCTCGCTTTGAAGGAAGATCCCAAAGAACGGGTGACAATATCGGATTTGGCGCTGTTGTTGGATCAGTTATTAAATGATGGATTGATATTGTAGTGTTAAATTGGATTTCTACATCTTCGGGATAATATTGCTCAAAAAAGAAAAATGAAAAAAAGTGAGAGAGAGTAGCTTTTGGTGAATATTGCCCTTCTGCAAATGTACATTTCTTATAGGCTTCTTGTAAATTGTGGTGCTTAGACAATTCAGCACCTTATTCATTTTAAAAATTGAAAAAATACATTTTTTTCTCAGTATATGACGTTTTCCATCAACATGAAGTGATACACGAGGTATATGAATGCATGTTGGGTTCTACATGTGCAGCACACAAATTCATTTTCAAGACTATATAGTTGTCTTTGAGCTACGAGAGCATGTTAACTAACCCAGTTTCCATCTATCTTGTAATTGGAAAAATGAGTACGAAGTATACCGTGAAGTTCTGGCTCGGCTTTGGGGTCAACCTTCTCAGATTGACAGTCTCAGGTAAAATCATTCGCAACATTCTATTTCAATACTTCTGTTAAATGCATGAGAAGAATCGATATCCAATTTTCTTCAGTTGGAACAATTTGATAGGAAAACAAGAATATATAACCCCAAATTTAAAAAATATATTTTTTTCTCAGTATATGACGTTTTCCATCAACATGAAGTGATACACGAGGTATATGAATGCATGTTGGGTTCTACATGTGCAGCACACAAATTCATTTTCAAGACTATATAATTGTCTTTGCGCTACGAGAGCATGTTAACTAACCCAGTTTCCATCTATATTGTAATTGGAAAAATGAGTACGAAGTAGACCGTGAAGTTCTGGCTCGGCTTTGGGGTCAGCCTTCTCAGATTGACGGTTTCAGGTAAAATCATTCCGCAACAGTTCTATTTCAATACTTTTGTTAAATGCATGAGAAGAATCGATATCTAATTTTCTTCAGTTGGAACAATTTGATAGGAAAACAAGAATATAACACCCCAAATATTCGAAAGATAATATTTAGATGGTAGATTATGTTCACGTGGTGTGGGTGTGGTGTGATGGCGAGGGGTGGAAGAAGATGAACTTTTTTTTTTTACCTAATTTTCTTGAGTGGAAGTTGAAATAAAAACAAAATAGCCTTGCTTGTGCTTTAGACAAAACTGTTGAAGCTAAATCGTTGGATTAAGTAACGGAAGTAATAAGCTCATGAAAAATAATGATGTTTCTCTTTTATTATTTACCATTGGATTTATATAATGTAGCCTTTGATACTAGAGAGCTGAATGATTAGTTATCTCTTATCATCATGAATACATCAATCCTAATGATAGAGAAAAAGTAAAGGAAAAATTAAATATAGATCCTAATGACTCGTCTACCTCATCGAAGAAAAAAAAATTATTTTGTAGTTTTCTTAATTTTTTTTTTTTTTTTAATTTTTTGTTGACATAAGAATCCGCAGCAACTACCCGCCAGCTGAGTCCCAACCACCCGAAGGAGCGGAGGCTCGACCACTGTGAGTGTGCACTAGCCACTAGGTAAACCCCGCTCTATGTGCTATAGCTCGCAAACCACACAAGAGAGGTAAATCGCACTAGGCAAGCCGATGCAACGGGCTCAACCAAGGAAGTTTTGGTAGGGAATTCGAACTCGTGACCTTTGACCTTTTCTTAAATATTTGCTTTGATGTTGCTATGAGCACAAAGATGAGTAGATACATTTGTGAGCAATACTTCAGCAAGATCTATTGATGCAAAAATTTATCGGCAATAGTGAGCATATGTGAAATAGCATGTTCATCTGGTGGCTACCTTTGAATTTGATATGGTTGTGATTTTTTTTTTTTTTATGCTTAGAAGCTAATTAAAAAGTTTAGTCATCTGATCTATTACGTATATCTAGATTGGATAATCAAGTGAAATAGTCGATGAATGTTCAGCCAGTCAGCAACCTGGGAAGCAAAGCCTAATTAGAAAGATACCAGAGGCAGCAATTGAGGGATCTGCAGAAGATTCTGTGATAATAAGCACGCCCCCTTCACCAATCCAAACTCCCAAAAGAGGTTCAGAACTTGCCCATCACAATTTTAAGACTTCAAAATATACATTCTCTAGGAAATGGAACTCATCCTGTTGCAATAGCTCGATTCAGGCAAGTAAATAATTGCGTTTTTTTCCTACTACTTTACAAGGAGTGTATATTAAACAATCTCATCGAAAAGATTAAATTGTTGGAGAAGGGAAAGTCTTAATTATTTAGACCATCTTCACATGCACCTCTCATAGAGGCCATACTCATTTCTTTATCAAAAACTCAATGCGTGCACTATTTTCATAAACAAGTGGCAATGAGACCTCAAGCCAGGTTTTTGCATACTTTCATGCTATGTTAAACTCATCTAAAAGTTTAAACTATTAGAATGAAAATAAACTTATATGTGTTCACTGTGTTTAACGGTTTCCCATTTTTCCTTTTGACTATATAAATTTGTGATTAAGCTCCTGATTGAGCCACATTATTTTTTTCATTCTCATTTTTCTACTCATTTTCAACCACACATCATTCAATAAAATAATATTTTCTATTACATCAATAACTTCTGATAATTTGTGTGCTTAGTCATTCAAAAACTTGTATTGAATGATAAATGCCATGATTCTTTAATTGAGAGCTGTGCCAATATTTACAAGGTTTGTCAGGGCATTCCTGTTCTAGTGGTTTTGAGCATGCTTGCATATTTTTGTTTCTTCGATCAACTTTTGGTAAGTCCAGCAATGTCACACTTGTGTTTTTCACGATACTGATGGCTTTTTCCATGTTCAGGTCAAGAAAATGGGATCTCGTGCAATTGTCATATCTTGCATCCATGACATGTCAACCACCATGGCTACAACATCTTACTTTTTTGTCATTTTAAGCTCGAGTATACCCACCTTGAGTTAAGGGAAATGCTTTATGTCTCGGCTCAATGATCGGGACAAAAACAGGGGCGGCGGCCCCTCCTAGCCAGGACAAATGGCTTTGTCCTTGATTTAATGTTTCCTCCACTTTTTTTCATATATTATGGAATAGATATGCTTGGATACATGCTACTATTCAATTTGGATTGGTGGTTCTCTGCGCACATGTTTTTTACTCATTGGTAAGACATCCTTCATGCAAAACTAATAGAGTGAGTTTGATGTTCAAGACTTTAGTGCACGTAGGATATTTAATACTCAAATGGATAGTGTAATACTCTGCTAGTGTTTCAAAGATTTGAGACTTTTGATACAATTATTCTTTTTTTATAATTATTATTTAGTACTGTTAGCACTATCCATTTCACCTACCAAACATGCCATTAGAGTTCCCAATTGGGATAGTAGCATTTTATTTAGAGTTTTGTTTGGACCTTGAACTATTTTGTGCTACTAATAAACTGTTGATGGATTGTTTGGGCTCCATTAAAAATGCATTTTTTTGATGGATTGTTTGGGCTCCATTAAAAATGCATTTTTGGGAAAAATGCATTTTTTTAATAGTAATATTTTGTAGAATGTGTGGTTAAAAATGTATTTTTTTAATAGTAATATTTTGTAGAATGTGTGGTTAAAAAAATTGAATTTACATGTATTATTATTTTATAAAAAAATTGAATTTAATAGTTCTTTCTAATGCATATTCCTTCATTCATAATTTCATAGGGTATATAGCTTCACGTGCAGGTAGTTTTGGCGGTTTTTCCTGCCACATTTTTTTTTTCTTTTTCAGCAAATTATCAACACATCCTCAATGGATTTTTAGGCTCAATAAAAAAAAAAGGATGATGGGTTAGAATTAGGAATAAGATATAAGAAAATCGCTAGAATACACGGGAGAGGCTTAAACCTAAGCTCCAAATGTAAAGTAAAGCAATAAATGATGAGGTACTACTTCCTATACAAAAGTAAAATAGCAAAAATATACTAAATATCTCGCACTAGAAATACTATGTCAATCGATTTGCACCAAAGTGCTTGGTCGTTGAGGAAGGTTTAGGGGACATAATTTTGGTAGCAAGCAACATTGTTCCCAGCTCGCAATGACAAGTGAATTGACAACTTGATTACCCTTATGTTACATGTGAAAAATTGTATTTCGATTAAATAAGGGATAATGTTTGATGTGATAAAATGAGGGATAATGTTTGATGTGACATTTGTCATTTTGAATGTGCTATGTGTGGAACTTATGTTCCTCTCTAATTTTTTAAATGAAGGACAAGGTGGAATGCATCGTCAAGTTACTGACGTGATTTCGTGCAACCTAATCAATCTCGGTGTTATGTTTATGCACATCAAATGGATTTGCAGCAGCCTCGAAGCGGAACTGAAAATTCAGAAAATGGCTGACAACCAGATAATATAACCGCGTCATAATGATGTCGACTAAGACAAAAATATACTATCATAAAGCTTATCCTAAACAAATTCCGGACTTCTCCTTGTAGTAACTGTGAAATTGAGATTTTGTAGCCAAGGGGTAAATCAAGCCATTACACGTGGTGTCACTGTATGTATTTATTAAAATTTTGTTTATTATTATGTACAATTATATTTGGCATATATGTCTTTAAAACTCATTTTTTTCAAAAATTCATTTTAAATTACATCTATATTTATAATATATTAAATATCACATACAGTGAAAATCATTTTTGACGATTTTAACCCTACCACAATTCAATTATTTCAATAATATCTTACTTTTCGTTTTTCGATATGTAATAAATATTATAATATCATTGTCGTGTATGTATTTCATGATATTAATTCAAAATTAATTAGCATTTTCATTATTCTAGATTTAATGAATATTGATCTATAAGAATCTTAAGTTATTATAGATAAATTTATTTTTATTCGTGTATTTAGGAATGTTAATGGCCGTTTAAATTCATGTATTAGTAATTAATTCTTATGTATCAAATGTAGTATAAAAATATTGCCCATTTATAATATTTCAATATCACAAAAAATTGAATCATATAAGTTGAGTTTTGAAAGTATAATTTGGATAATATAAGTTGCGTTTTGAGAGTACAAATTTCTTCTCTTATATAAGTTGAGTTTTGAAAGCATTTTAGAATAATGTGCACTGTATATTCAACTCTAACTAGTATTCTTTAAAATTTTAAACGTTAATACATAACTTTTCCTTACGTTTTAAACTCATATCCAAAAAAAAAAAAACTTTTCATAAAATCTCAAATAATCTACATCAAACATACATTTATATCCAGGGACGGAGCCCAATGAAGTCGAGTGTGGGCACAGACCCACGCTGAACTTTTGGGCCCAGAATTTTTTATTTTATTTTAGTAATATGCTAACTTCTAGCCCAAGAGTGAAGCCCAAAGCATTACCAATACACACTACTCTAAGATGAAATTACATAATTCCAGGTGTTTGAAGATTGAAATTCAAAAATCAAGGACCAAGTTTCATTATTCAAAAATCAGGTATGAATATAATTATCTACACCCAATTCAATTTCAAACCTTAACCATTTCCCTTCGTCATTTTCTTTCCACCTCATCTTTTCTCTCTCTCTCTCTCTCTCTCTCTCTAAACGCTGCACTTTTCCTCTTCTCCCATCTCTCTCATTCTCTTCGTGGTTGCAGCGACGACTCTCGCAGTGCATCATCGTCGCTGTTGTCTGTGGGTAGTGGAGGCAGTCGCCGTCACCATCGCTGTGTGGGGGCTACAGCGTTGACAACCGTCTAGAGAGAGAGAAAGGTGAGAAGCAAGAGTTTTAGAGAAAAAAGGAGGGAGACGCTATAGTCCGAAGTCGCGCGCGCAACGGTACAGATCCGCTACGCTCACCAAACTATCTACCCTATTTTGCCTAACGACAAGGAAATGCACGTTGTGATGGTGCTTGGATCTGAGCGTCACTGTGGCGAACTGTGCGCTCGCTCGCTCAGATCTTTAGTCGCTGTGTGGTGCAATGGTGTTTGACCGATTGTGGTGGTGCAAATGTAGTGTGTGGTGAGTTCAAATCTGGTTGGTGGTGGTGGTGATAGTATGTGGTTGGATGCGGTGGTGGTAAGTTTGTTGGTGGTGATCTGGTGGTGATGTTGGTGGCCGTGGTGGTGATGGAGACGGCAGGGTGAGGGTAGTCAATAGTGGCTGAAGGGGTAGTGCCAATGGTATGTGACCAAGTATTAGGTCATCTATGACAAAGTATTTAACTGTGACTGAAAAATAATTAATGATCAACAAATTTGAAAATATGTGACCACTGAAATTAACTATGACCTATAAATTTTTGAATATATGATCTCGAAATCATATGTGACTAATTAATTTGATAATATGTGATCAATAAATAAATTGTGATCTATAATTATGTATATGTGACCATTAATTATATAATTGTAACCTAATTAATTGTTAAATTATCCACCTGACTTTTGAATTGGTGTAAATCATACAATTGAATTATAAATTTTTCCCCTACCCTAATATAAACGGCCCAAGACCACTGCCCAGCCCAATCCAAAAAATTAAAAACATCAGGTCGCAGCCTCCGGCTCTGTTCTCCTCCAGCCTCCGTTTCAATTCAAAACATTAGGGTCGCAGCTCGGCAGCTCCAGCCTCCATTGACTCCGTCTCTGTTCAGTGCAAGCCTGAGGCTATTCTGGGACAATTTGATCTCAAACGCTAGGTCTCTCTCATTCTTGAATTTATATTTTTACTGGGTTTTCTTTTACACTTCAACTTATATACAGTTTATATATGTATATTTTACTGCATATACATGTAGAATTTTCTGTTATCACGAGAGAAAATTGAACGAACATACGCATGTAAAATTTACTGTTGTTACAAGACACAACTGAATGAACATGCTGCATTATAAAGTTTTTATTTTGGAGCTTAAAATACGTATAAATTCTGCTTGTATCGGTGCAATATTTTAGTGGAAGCAAGATTTATGTGCATAGTATAACTGATATTAGGACTGGTTTGAGCTTTTCGCACCCTATTGTGCAATTTGCTTCTCAATTACTAACAGAGATCAGGAGTCTGTTTGATTTCACCATAAAAAAAATCCTTTGACCTGTTAACTCTCATATTGAAATATAAGTTGTTGGTCTGCTCTATTTTCTTGAACAGTTTCTGAACATAAGCACATCAATTCTGCTGTGGAGGAATGATGTAAAATCTTAAGTGAGAGGAGCTCATCTTAGTTGTTTGAATTACTCCAATTTCTCGTTTTCTATTTTCCTAAATGGAGGTTCACCTGTAGGACATTTAGGAAAAGAGTTTTCCTAACATGTTCTGTGAAGCAGTATTGTGGTATGAATTTTCGAAACACTTCCAAATAGTTCTGAATGAAATTAGTTTAGTCTAAGTTTCCCATGTCACCAGCAGTTTGGGTTTCAATTGGAAAGCAATTGGAGTGGGGTTTGGGTTTCAAATTAGAATATGGACTGTAAATCCTGAAATCCAAACCTAACATTTTATCCTCTTTCGCTCAACGGACGAAGACTCTCTACGACTCTCTCAGACTCTCAAAGTTTTGACTTCCTGCTCTCCTTTGTACGGTACCAGCACTCAGGGTCAGTGCACCATCAGCAGAAGAAGGTATAAGTGCTGATTTGATTTTCTACCAGTTAGTAAAAATTTGTATTTGGTTTCACATTTAGGATTAGGACAATTTGATCTCAAACGCCAGGTCTCTCTCATTCTTGAATTTATATTTTTACTGGGTTTTCTTTTACACTTCAACTTATATACAGTATATATATGTATATTTTACTGCATATACATGTAGAATTTACTGTTATCACGAGAGAAAATTGAACGAACATACGCATGTAAAATTTACTGTTGTTACAAGACACAACTGAATTAACATGCTGCATTATAAAGTTTTTATTTTGGAGCTTAAAATACGTATAAATTCTGCTTGTATCGGTGCAATATTTTAGTGGAAGCAAGATTTATGTGCATAATATAACTGATATTAGGACTGGTTTGAGCTTTTCGCACCCTATTGTGCAATTTGCTTCTCAATTACTAACAGAGATCAGGAGTCTGTTTGATTTCACCATAAAAAAAATCCTTTGACATGTTAACTCTCATATTGAAATATAAGTTGTTGGTCTGCTCTATTTTCTTGAACAGTTTCTGAACATAAGCACATCAATTCTTCTGTGGAGGAATGATGTAAAATCTTAAGTGAGAGGAGCTCATCTTAGTTGTTTGAATTACTCCCATTTCTCGTTTTCTATTTTCCTAAATGGAGGTTCACCTGTAAGGACATTTAGGAAAAGAGTTTTCCTAACATGTTCTGTGAAGCAGTATTGTGGTATGAATTTTCGAAACACTTCCAAATAGTTCTGAATGAAATTAGTTTAGTCTAATTTTCCCATGTCACCAGCAGTTTGGGTTTCAATTGGAAAGCAATTGGAGTGGGGTTTGGGTTTCAAATTAGAATATGGACTGTAAATCCTGAAATCCAAACCTAACATTTTATCCTCTTTCACTCAACGGATGAAGACTCTCTACGACTCTCTCAGACTCTCAAAGTCTCGACTTCCTGCTCTCCCTTGTACGGTACCAGCACTCAGGGTCAGTGCACCATCAGCAGAAGAAGGTATAAGTGCTGATTTGATTTTCTACCAGTTAGTAAAAATTAGTATTTGGTTTCACATTTAGGATTAATCTGTTTGGCAGAAAGCACTTGAGAGAAATATACTGTAAAGAATGGATTATAATCAATTGAAGATATGCAAGAAATACTAACCCAAACGGGAAACAGCATGAATTTGCAGCGTTGAAAATGCATTTCTGACATTTTTGGTGTGGTAGTTACCATCTCAAACGAAGACTTTTTTTTTTTTTCGTGAGTTGGTGTGGTAGTTTTGATCAGGGGTTCTTGATTATAGAACTCTTTTAGTGGTTTGATGGAATTTGGTGGTACCAAAGGTGTGCTTCTTTGATTTAGTTTTTTATTAACTGGGTTATGTGAATTTTAGGACGTGTAATCGGGTAAACTGAAGTGATTTTGATGCTTTCTTACTAATTTCATGCTTTTTTTGAAGGAAAGAATTTTGAAAAGTCACATCTTCTGCGTGGTCCCTTTAAAATCATGTTGATATCCTGTCTTTCCATGTTATTCATCATGATCTATATGTTTTTTTTTTCTCTTGATTGGGATTTTTTATTGTTAATTGAGTAATTCAATCAAATAATTGATCAATTGTCCTTCTATAATAGATTGCTGATTAATTAACAAGCTATGAATTTTATACTATTGGTGTTACCTTGCTTGGACTGGGTTTGGTTCCTCCTGTGCATAAGGAACCACCAGTTCCAATTTTAAAAATCAGGTTTGAAACTGGTTTGGTCTAGTTTCGATGGAAATTAGACTGAACCGGTTTGGGTAGCTTTATTTCCAAGTTAATAGCATCGCATTGATAGTTGTGCTGCTTTATGCTGTAGGCATCCATGGGAACTGAAAACAAGAAAAAGAAGAACAAAACTGGCGATCAAGGTGGCAAGGGTGGAGGAAACGACCATACCCAGAATGAAGGTGGCAAAATCATCACGGATGCTAGATTCTCATCCGTACACTTTGACCCTCGATTTCGGGAGGCTCCAAAGCGAAACTCTAAAGTGGTTATTGACTCTCGATTTGACCGCATGTTCACTGACAAAAACTTTGCATCCTCCAAGGCTCCTATAGACAAGAGGGGTAAACTTAGAAAGAACAACTCCCACTCTAAAAACCCTCTCAAACACTACTATCATCTAGAAGACGAAGANATCATCGACTAGCACTACAGATTCAGATGAAGGTGATCAAGCTTATTTGGAGGAGGAGGAGGAGGATGACGCCTTTATGCATCAGGTAAAGATTGGAGCTCAATTTCTTTTTGTTTTTGCTGCAAATTTTGGGAACTACATTCACCTGAAATTTGATGTCTCCTTTTCTGAATCTGTAGGAGGACAACATACCAGAAATCGATAATGAAACCCGCAGACTTGCAGTTGTTAATTTGGACTGGAATCAAGTGAGGGTGAGTAGTTGAAACTTTCCTCGTTTTAATTTTTGTATGCTATCATTATTTATTTCAGTTGCATAAGGTGAGATCTCTCTCCTAAAGACGTCTAGATTTTTATCTTGAAACTAGTTTTTGGATTGAGTGCATTGTTTATAATTGTTCAGAATTTTTAGTATGATGACCTGATACATAAATTCATAGTATTTGAGTGTCCTTACATGTTATTAATCCTCCATTTTGGTAAATTTATAAATGGTTTATAAAGATGAATAGTAGTGGGTCCCACAAAATGTGTGGATAATAATTAGTAGTAATGAATGTGTGTTTGAAATTAGTGTTTGACTTTGATTGTATTTATAAGTCATAAATTTGTTTTGCCAAACAGAGGCTAACTAAATGACATGTCAATTTGGAAACACTGAAATAAAGATATACTTCGTAGAATTTGATTGAACTATTAATTGCCAGTGTTTTAGGCGTTTCTTTCTACTGGATCTATTTGCTGAGAATTGGATTGAAATCTGTAGGCCGTCGACTTGTACGTATTGCTAAGTTCCTTTCTTCCTAAAGGGGGTCAAATTATGTCAGTGGCTGTCTATCCATCTGAATTTGGACTCAAGCGCATGGAAGAGGAGGCTGTACATGGTCCTGTTGGGCTATTTGATGATGGTGAGGAGGATGAACAAGATGATGAGTTTGACAACAAAAAACTGCGTGCCTATGAACTAAGTAGGCTAAGGTGAAAACCTATTTGTTATTTATGCAGAATCATTAAGCTGTGGATTCTCTATTATTGTCTTATTCAAGTATTTCTTTATTTTTTGAACACGTTGAAATTCAATGGTGTTAATAGTAGTCTTCATTGCACTTTCATGGATAACATGAGCCATGATTAGTCTATGAATATTTGCACCACCACTTTCCTTCATATTTGTCAATCTAAACAACTCCACATCGAAAGCTCACGCATTATTTAATGGCATGTACATGGGTGACTACGAATTACTGATATGGACACTGGATGCGGACACTACATGAGATTCATCACTGCTCAATATTATACGAAATACATTGATTAAAATGTTATAGGATTATTAAGCATTATATTTAATATCTCTTCTGCAGTTTTATATTTTTTCCAAACTAATACTCATTTTCAGCTTGGATTTTCAATTTTGCATGTGAAATCTTTTGAATTTTCCTACTTCTACACGTTCTTTATGCAGGTATTACTATGCTGTGGTGGAATGTGATTCAAGTGCTACAGCAGATTACCTATACAAAACCTGTGATGGAGTCGAGTTTGAAAGATCATCAAATAAATTGGATTTGAGATTTATTCCTGACACCATGGAGTTTAAGCATCAGCCACGGGATGTGGCAACTGAGGTAAATTATTTCTTTTGATCATCGAATGGAACAAATGTTTATTATGGTTTACAGTTAATGCTAAAGACAATCTGGCAACTATTGCTGTAGTTACTTTTTTGTGGTTAACTATTGCCTTTTTCCTCACCCTGTCTTGGGATACTTCCGAAGAATGCCTATAATATACTTGTATATTAAGAGTGTGTTTGAGCCACATTATCTTGGAATAATGTATTCTGAAATAGTAGATTGATGGAGAATTTGTGGTTGAAAAAGAAGGAAAAGTTATTGATGTGATGAAAAATATTATTTTATTGAAGAATGTGTGGTTGAAAATGAGTGGAAGAATGAAAATGAAAATTTTAATGTTTACCAAACATGGGCTAAAGAAATATAATAATTCTGTTTCGTTAATATATTTCTCTCTGAATTTATCTGTTTAAATTTCTTAATTCTCTGTTGTAGGCACCAACAGACTATGAAGGTTTGGATTTTCAAACTCGAGCACTGCAGCACAGTAACATTCAGCTCACATGGGATGAAGATGAACCACAGCGCTCAAAGACCTTGAAGAGAAAACTCAATGCTGAACAGGTTTATTTTGTTTGTTTATGAATGCACGTGTAGGTGGGTTGTGCTGAAACACATTTTTCTTACGCATCTCTTGTTTATTGTTTTGTTCTATGACAAAGAGGTTGGGAAGAAATTCTTTTTCAAATTGGAAACATTTAAGATCTAGGAGTTAAGTATTGGTTGATAATTATATCTATCTTTCAAGATCATTGGATTCTCTAGAGCATGTGCTTCCTTATTTTCTGGTGTACATTCTTGAAAAAGAGTATGGGCTCTCTAGTTACATAAAAGCCTTTCCTCCAATTATGTCTTTGTCCCAATGGCAATTCCATTTCTTCTTTCCCAGCTTGACGAATTGGAGCTAAAGGAGTTTTTGGCAACCGATGAGAGTGATGCAGATGACAATGCTGATGAAAATGACACGGAAGATATATCCGTCAAAAGACGCAGAAAGCAAGATATGTACCGTGTTCTTCTCCAGTCTGGGGATGGTGGCTCAGATGACAATGATGAGGATAATGCCCAAGACATGGAGGTCACTTTCAATACCGGCTTAGAAGATATAAGCAAACGCATTTTAGAAAAGGATAAAAAATCAGAAACTGTATGGGAGTCATATCTCAGAATGAGAAGAGAGAAAAAGAAGGCTCGGAAAAATAGGTCCAGGAATTCATCAGATGAAGATAGCAGTGAAGAACCGGATGACTTTTTTGTTGAAGAGGAAACTCAGGTTCGAGGTACCAAGAGAGACAAACCTAATCGAGAAACAGTCCAAGAAGCTGAAGCTAGTCGAGCTGAGCTTGAGCTGTTACTTGCTGATGACACGGGAATGGATAACAGCTTAAAAGGCTATAACTTGAAACCTAAGAAGCGCAAGGGGAAAAAAGGAAAGGAAATTCCTGACGAGGGCAAAATACCTGATGTTGACTATGATGATCCACGATTTTCATCTCTCTTCACCTCACCACTTTTTGCTCTGGATCCAACAGATCCTCAATTCAAAAGGTATATACGTTGTTAGTTGTCACTACATCTTTTGCTTATTTGCACTCATTGAAGTTTGTTCAGTAAGGTTACAATGGAAGTTCCTGGTTTTTATAGTGCATGTTTGGTAAATTTTAGTTTTTTTATTTTCGTTAGTGCTATCAGATTTGTCTAATCCATGTAACCATATATGTATCAAACCCCCCCTCCTTCCCTCCCCCTACTGGCCAGTGCTCCTATCGTATCATTAGCTCTTCATCCTTGTTCTGATTTCTTAAACGCAACTATTTACTTATAATTGAAGCTTTTGCTATGCACAATTCTTAACATGCTTAAATTTTTGTGCTGTATGACAGGAGTGCAGTTTATGCTCGGCAAATGGCACAGAAAAATAAGGGTGATCAGGAAAATGCTACTGGAACACTGCCCTCAGAAATTTCAGGGCAGTTTCCGTCTTTTAACAAATTGGAAATGCTCAAAGATAAGGACTTGCTACCTGACGGATCGAATCCAGAAACAGGAAAGGACATATCTTCATTGGTTAAGTCACTCAAAATGAAGACCAAACAAGCAAATTTGTTGTCGCAAAGAGATGTGAAGGGAAAAGTCACACCTCCTGGAGTAAGGGTAAAGAGGAAATAAAAACGGGAGAGTGAATTCCAGAACGAATTGGATTAGTTTGCTGCGGTTAAATATGCATTTTCATTATATTTTTCGTACGTTGTAATCTATTTTAGTTTTGAACCTTTGAATTGGGGTTTATGAGTGAAAAATTGCTGTGGCACTTGGGACAATTTTCTGTATTGAATTAACAAAATGATTCAGTTTCCATTGTTTCTTCGGGCAGCCTACAAGATTATTTTTTATTTGATAAATTGTCGAAAATATATCAATTTTTAATAATTTGTAGCACTCTTTTATGAATGTTGAGTTGTGTTTAATTTGCTCTCTAGCTAATGAGAGAAATTGCTCTTCAACTTTAATTTGCACTTCCTTCCGCGACTAGATGCTCTCTAATAGATAAATTATTCTCGATAGATTCAAAATTGCGGTTGAGATTTTTGTATAATTTAAATTTAAAAAAATCGTAGAAAGAGTAAAAGCAATAATTATTAAAGTAATTAAATAAGTAAACTTAGCCCCTATTTGAGTAGGATTAATATTAGATTTTTAGTAAATTTTGATAGAAATTGACGAGATGTGTAGTTGAAAAGTTGGGAGTCAATAAAATATGCAGTTAAAATTAAGGGTCAGATTGAAATCTGATTTTAATCTAAGTCAAAGTCAAACAATTAATATTGACCACATCTTTCATAGGTCCCACGTCTTTTCAATCATACATTTCATAAATTTTTATTACAATCTACTAAAAATCTAATTTTAATCCTCATCAAACACCCTATAATTATTAACTTTGACTTAAACTAAAATCTATTAAAATTCCTACCAAATAGGACTTAAACACAATGGACTTGAATCTTGATAGTTGTTGCAAGTATTTTGATAAAGGGTTAAGAAATATAAAAGAGAGAAAAGTTTCATTGCTCCTAGAATATCGATCTTGATTGTGAATAACAAAATAATAATAGAATTGTGACTACTCATTTACACTTTTAACAAGGATTGATAGTAGAAAATCCTCCAAAAAAACTTTTTCATGTATGATATACCCTCCCACCTTTTGAAAATTGCAGAGAACTCCCATATTTGAATCATTTTATGCGAAAAAAATCTCATACCGTCAAAATTTGTCAGATTTGCCATTAAAAACAGTAAAGAAATGTCAAAATTAAAAATGAATGACTACAATTTCAGTACTCAAACTTTTTATTTTTCACAAATTATACCCAATATTTTTATATATGCAACTCACGGTCTCAAACCCATTTTTTTTCAAAACTTTATTATTTTATTTATCCTCTTTCAAAACCCTCCTAATTCCCAGCCGCAGTGTGAGGGTTCGATTTCCACCTCTTACAAGGTTTGAAATTGGACTCTTTGTTGGCACCAGTATGACAGCTCTTATGCTCTGGCCTGTTGAGACACATCTCGCGACTTACCTCCTCCATAATGCTCTAGGGACGGGGCGGTGGGGGACCCTCAAGGTTGGGGTTTAACCTTTAATATTATATTTTTAGTAGATTTTGATAGAAATTGACGAGATGTGTAGTTGAAAAGTTGGAAGTCAATAAAATATGCAGTTAAAATTAAGGGTCAGATTGAAATCTGATTTTAATCTAAGTCAATGTCAAACAATGAATATTAACCATATCTTTCATGAGTCTCACATCTTTTCAACCACACATTTCATAAACTTTTATTACAATTTACTAAAAATCTAATTTTAATCCCCACCAAACACCCTATAATTGTTAACTTTGATTTAAACTAAAATCTAAATTTTAATTCCTACCAAATAGGACTTAACCACAATGGACTTGAATCTTGATGGTTGTTGCAAGTATTTTGATAAAGGGTTAAGAAATATAAAAGAGAGAAAAGTTTCATTGCTACTAGAATATCGATCTTGATTGTGAATAACAAAATGATAATAAAATTGTGACTACTCATTTACACTTTTAATAAGGATTGATAGTAGAAAATCCTCCAAAAAAACTTTTTCATGTATGATATACCCTCTCACATTTTGAAAATTGCAGAGAACTCCCATATTTGAAACATTTTATGCGAAAAAAATCTCATACTGTCAAAATTCGTCAGATTTGCCATTAAAAACAGTAAAGAAATGTCAAAATTAAAAATGAATGACTGCAATTTCAGTACTTCAACTTTTTATTTTTCACAAATTATACCCAATTTTTTTATATATGCAACTCACGATCTCAAACCCTTTAAAATTTTATGTTTTATCCCATCCTACTTCATCTTTTTTTTTCAAAACTTTATTATTTTATTTAACATCTTTCAAAACCCTCCTAATTCCCCCGTCTCAAATCTCTCGTTTCCAAGATTACACTTTAAAACCCTACGAGCATTTGGTTTATCATATACTCAGCATACCCTCCTTTTCCAAAGCCCCTTTTGTCTCCCATTTTTCTCCCTCTCTTCATTTATGCCGTAAAAAATATCTCCGCTGAGAAGTTCAGCGAAAAAGTTTACTCATTTTCTTCTTCTTTTGGCCTCTACATTTTGATTAACAAAATAATTTCTTTTCTTAGCTGAAAAGGAAAGCTGACTTTTTTTTAATCTAGTTTAAAGGTCTCTTCTTTGGGTCAAATCGGAGCTCTGATTTTTCTCCGGCAGAATGAACATCAGCTGAGAAACTCTGTCCATTTATTTTAGCTGAATACAAGAACAATAATGAAGACACCAGCCAAAGATGCAGGAGCTCAACCGACGGCCACATCCACCTCTCTCTCTCTCCCTCTACAAATCTATAGATATATATAAATGTATTATATATTTATATCATTATAAGCATCATAAATGCTTAGAAAAGCATTTGCTTTTTATTCGATGGAATTAATTGAATTGCTAATAGCAGTGGAGAAGAAGAGCGTAATAATACTAAAGCTATGGCCAGTGTGCGCTGGTGCTTGGTTAAGGGCAAGGTCGGTTCTGTGATTTTCGGGACCCGAGGCGAACTCCCAACATTGGGCCCCCAAAATCAACGTAAATGTAAAATTCAACAGGAAAATTTTTTTTTGGGCCAGAAAATTTTTTTTGGGCTGGCCGGCTGGGCAAAAAAAAAAAAAAAATTTGGGGGGACTAAAATGAGGCCCCTCTACTTTTGGGCCCAAGGCGCGGGCCTCACTTGCCTCGGCCAAAACCGGGCCTGGTTAAGGGTGACGAAGAGGCCTAGTCGCTCTTTGCCTCAGTTCATCCCTGCTTGGTTAAGGATTCGTCGATGAATGCGGTGGCTCTAGTTATGAGGAGGGTTTAAAGTGTAACATTGGGAATGAGAAGAAGAAATGAAGAATTTTAATTGAGGAATTTGAGGGTTTTGGAAAAGAATAGAATAATGAAGTTTTTAAGAAGAAGATAAAGTGAGATGTGGGTGAAAAATAAGATTTTAAAGATTTAGGATTACAGGTAGCACATATAAAAAAATTGAATTTAATTTATAAATAAAAAATAAAAAGTTCGTGTACTAAAATTGTAACTATTCCTTTTTAATTATAACATTTTTTTATTGTTTTTAACGGTAAATCCGACAAATCTTGACGGCAGAGGTTTTTCACACAAAATGTTTTATATAGGAGGATTTTTTGCGATGTCTAATAAGTATGTGGTATATCACACATGAAAACGTTTTTAGGGGTTTTTCTATTATTAATCCCTTTTAGCTTTCGTTTGGCCTCCATTAAAATTATAATTTGTTTTCCTCTCTCTTCTTATCAATCACACATTCTCCATTAAAATAATATTACACGTATTTTTTAAAAAAAAAAATTCTTCTTTTTCAATCACATTTTAAAAAAAAAAAAAATACTATTCAACCTATTATAATTATACATAACGGGGCCAAACGGGGCTTAATAATGTATATATAAATGAGATAATTTCCTTTAATATTTCAAGTATATTTTAGGGACAATTGTAGCCAAGGTACCAAACATTTCAGTTAATTACAGATTTTGCTCAAATAATTCATTTGTACCATCCACAGACCCACGATACCAAACTTTTAAAAAAATCGCAGCTCTAGTTCTCATTGACGATTTCCGTTCGTTTGACCACAAAAATCGTTAGTTGACCCCAGAAATTAAAAAAAACATATAATTTTCACCAAATAGACAAGGGCAATTTCAGAATTAGATCACCCTCCAAACATTTCGCATATGGTGCTTTAGAGGTACCAAACCTTTGTTATAGTTTCAGTCAAAGTACCAAACATTTTATTATAGTTGTAGTGACAGTACCAAACATTTGGTTATTATTGCGCTATTAGTACCAAACCTTTGATGATTGTTGCTTAAGAAATACCAATATTTTCACATAGAACCTAATTGCCTAGACCCGATGTTCACTGAAAACTGGGTGACAACAATGTAATGTAATGAATTCAAAATCAACAGTCCAGAACATATGAAATCACAACATTTGCTACATATGCTTCCATTCCACATTTCAACAAATACAACATTTACAGAATAATTACAGTTCACTTTACAAAATCATAATATTGACAAAATAAGTTCACTTTCTAGTAAAAACGTGAAAGGAGAAAACACATCATATTGAAGATTTCGATCCTCGAGTCTTTGACTTCTTCAGCCATGACTTTGAAGTTATTTCAGATGGTGCTCTTTTCTTCCCCTTTGACACACTTGACTATGTATCTTGTTGAGACTTCAGGTGCGTGCTTGCTTCTGCTTCTTGTTGTGAACTAGCTTCACCGGGAAATGATCCCTTACAGCTTCTTTTGTTAGGTCCAGATCCCCTGCATCGTTTACACGTCATCTTCCTACCAGTCCTTCCCAACTTAATTCCTGCAGATGGCTCTGTCTGTGACCTATTTCTCATTTTTTGGGTCTGCCTGCCTGTTTTTTCTTCCGCGGTTCATTCAAAAGGTGCTTTCCCAGCTCTGGCCATAGCTCTAGCCCTGACATAGGTTGGATCACTGGGAAGTAACACATGAGGTATGTTTCCTTGCTATAACATGGATCAATGTAGTCATATATGTCTATATCCCTTGACAGCATGCCTGATATTGCATGGGGACACAGCATTCCAGTCAACCGCCATTATCTGCATGCACATTCATGTTTTTTCAAATCAACACTCTACCTCAATCCATACCTGCGTAGTCTGCCTTCAAGTATCTCGCCTCACCATTAGCCTTCTCAATGATTTTCATTACCCTTGACCCAAATGCATGATCCCACATCTGTGATGATTTCCTTTTTGCATTCATTCTTATAATTTGTTGATGTCTTATTGTTTCCAGCATAGAGATGATGGGATTCTCTCTAGCAACAACAATGGAAGAATTGAATGCCTCGCACAGGTTATTCAAAAGAATATCACACTTGGAATGCTCTTCAAAATGTGATCTGTTCCACTGGGACGGTAGTTTTTTAGTAAACCAGTTGTAAGCATCTTCATTAACTTCTTTCAACTCATTCATTGCATTCCTCCACTCTGACGCCGTTATGGCCCTTGCTGCAGCCCAAAACAAGTTCTTAAAGGTCAGGCATTTGTGTACCAAAGTGAAATTACTGTATAAATGACTAGCACAACACCTGTGCTCAACTCCTTCACATAATTAACTTATACAATCCACCAAACCCTTTTGTTTATTAGAAATGAATGTCCAAACTCTAGGGTTAAACATCCATATGTCATCAACCAACAACTATATGAACCATTGCCAATTTGTTTTGTTCTCAGCATCTACAACTGCCCATGCTATGGGGAACATACAATTCTCACCATCAATTCCTACAGCTGCCAGCAACTATCCACCTTATGTAAACTTTATGAAGCAACCATCCAACCCAACAACTGGCCTACATCTAGCCTTAAAACCCTCCTTACAATCCCCTAAACATATATACAATCTCTTAAAGGTAGAACCTGACCCTTCAATATGCACTATACTACCAGGATTTGTTCTCATTAACTTCTCTCCATAATCCTATAAAATTTTGTCCTGCTTAGCTGCAATCCCATGCACCACTTGTGCACATTTGGATCTTGTCCTGTAGAACTGATACTTTGAAATCTCATACATGCAATCTTCTTTCACAGTTTCCACAAAACTACTCATTAGCATATTGGGATTAGACATAAACTTTCTAATGTATTTTTTTTTTTTTTTTTGCCAGATAACCTACATTAACCCTTTTATTTTGTCATATCATGGTACATGTGTGCTCATCTTTGAAGGTGTTAATTATGAGACTCTTATCTAGTTGTTGGTATGCATATATGACCCAAGGGCAATTCTCTTCACATCTAACTCTCAGCTGTGTTTTCATATTTTTCACATATTTGAGTTGCCTAGAATTTTTAACTGAGTACTAAACAATTGCAGCTATTAGAACCTTGACATTATCAAACTTCATCCCTAACTTGAACTTTGGATCATCCATATCAGTGGCAGGGTTAAACCAGCACTCATTCATCCTCTTGGCAGATGATCTCTCACCATCATTGTCACTGGATAAGCTCCTAAACTCATCTGATTCGTCATAAGTTGTTCCAACTTCTTCTTGAGGAGCTGTCTTACCTTCCTGTTCACTCCTTCCATTATTTATATCAATACCAAACCCTTCACTCAACCTGAAACCTGTGGTTTTATCATTATAATCCATGGGTATATTTTCTTCCCACTCATACTCTGAGTCATTGAAATCCTCCAAAAAAAAACCTATTCATATTCATCATGTTGCTTATGATATGTGGAATCTACTTGTACATTAGATACATGGTCTTCTTGCTCAACACGATGATATGTTTCAGTGTCAACATGTGCTTCAGTTTTCTCTAGTTGCTCTGGTTCACTATGTTGCACCTCAGGTTCACCAACATGCACATCACAATGTGGTTCACCTTGCTGCACTTCATTTTCCCCGGACTGCACTAATGATTCATCATGTTCTACATCCGTTTGTGCAGCCTGCACCTCTGATTGAACATGCTTCACATTAGCTTCAACAGCATTTACCTCTGATTCACTATGCTGCACATGAGTTTCAGTAGCATGCACATCAGTTTCGCAAGCCTGTAATTCTGATTGACCATGCTGCAAATCATCTACTTCGTCAACAATGTATGACTCATCATGTAACACCCCAAAATCTATTTTCTTTATTATTATTATTATATTTTTTAAATAAAAAAATAGACTTGCAGTGTTACCAAAAATCTTCTTTATCTAATTTAAGCGGAAATTCACTTTTATTCAAATATTGTGATTTGATCGATAAATCGATAAAATGTTAAACCAACAATTTATATGTTGCGAAATCAAACCATAAATTTAAAATTTAACATAAAATATTCTTCAATAAAAATTTGAAATTTATCATTTCTAGAAAGTTTACTTGGTGATCCTATAAGCATCACTCGGTCAATCTTCCACGTGTTCACACGATCCATTCTAATTTGATAAGTTATAAAAACGCGTTTTCGAAAATAGGAAGGAGAACGCGTTTTCATTGTTTTGAAAAATCGAAAACAGAAAACGGCCCAAAACGGCCAAAGAGAACGGCCCCTAAGGTTTTAAAGTTTTGGGATTGTAAGTAGCACATATAAAAAAATTGAATTGAATTTATAAATAAAAAGTTCGTGTACTAAAATTGTAACTATTCCTTTTTAATTATGATATTTTTTTATTGTTTTTAACGATAAATCTGACAAATCTTGACAGCAGGGATTTTTCACACAAAATGTTTTATATAGGGGGATTTTTTGCGATGTCTAATAAGTATGTGGTATATCACACATGAAAACGTTTTTAAGGATTTTTCTATTATTAATCCCTTTTAGTTCTCGTTTGGCCTCCATTAAAATTATAATTTGTTTTCCTCTCTTCTTATCAATCACACATTTTCCATTAAAATAATATTACACGTAATTTTAAAAAAAATTCTTCTTTTTCAATCATACATTTTTTAAAAAAAATACTATTCAACCTATTATAATTACACATAACGGGGCCAAACGGGGGCTTAATAATGTATATATAAATGAGATAATTTCCTTTAATATTTCAAGTATATTTTAGGGAAAATTGTAGCCAAGGTACCAAACATTCCAGTTAATTACAAATTTTGCTCAAATATTTTATTTGTACCACCCACCGACCCACGGTACCAAACTTTTAAAAAAATCGCAGCTCCAGTCCTCATTGACGATTTACGTCCGTTTGACCACAAATATCGTTAGTCCCCAGAAATTAAAAAAATATATAATTTTCACCAAATAGACAATTGCAATTTCATAATTAGATCACGCTCCAAACGTTTCGCATACGTTGCTTTAGAGGTTCCAAACCTTTGTTATAGTTTCAGTCAAAGTACCAAACATTTTATTATAGTTGCAGTGACAGTACCAAACATTTGGTTATTGTTGCGCTATTAGTACCAAACTTTTGATGATTGTTGCTTAAGAAATACCAATATTTTCACATAGAACCTAATTGCCTAGACCCGATGTTCACTGAAAACTGGATGACAACAATGTAATGTAATGAATTCAATCTCAACAGTCCAGAACATATGAAATCACAACATTTGCTGCATATGCTTCCATTCCATATTTCAACAAATACAACATTTACAAAATAATTACAGTTCACTTTACAAAATTATAATATTGACAAAATAAGTTCACTTTCTAGTAAAAACGTGAAAGGAGAAAACACATCATATTGAAGATTTCGATTCTCGAGTCTTTGACTTCTTCAGCCATGACTTTGAAGTTATTTCAGATGGTGCTCTTTTCTTCCCCTTTGACGCACTTGACTGTGTATCTTGTTGTGACTTCAGGTGCGTGCTTGCTTCTGCTTCTTTTTGTGAACTAGCTTCACCAGGAAATGATCCCTTACAGCTTCTTTTGATATGTCCAAATTCCCTGCATCGTTTACACATCATCTTCATGCTAGTCCTTTCCAACTTAATTCCTACATATGGCTTTCTTTGTGATTTCTTTCTCATTTTTTGGGTCTGCATGACTGTTTTTTCTTCTGCGGTTCATTCAAAAGGTGCTTTCCCAGCTCTGGCCATAGCTCTGGCCCTGACATAGGTTGGATCACTGGGAAGTAACACATGAGGTATGTTTTCTTGCTATAACATGGATCAATGTAGTCGTATATGTCTATATCCCTTGACAGCATGCCTGATATTGCATGGGGACACAACATTCCAGTCAGCCGCCATTATCTGCATGCACATTCATGTTTTTTTCAAATCAACACTCTACCTCAATCCATACCTGCGTAGTTTGCCTTCAAGTATCTCGCCTCACCCTTAGCCTTCTCAATGATTTTCATTACCCTTGACCCAAATGCATGATCCCACCTCTGTGATGATTCCCTTTTTGCATTCATTCTTATAATTTGTTGATGTCTTATTGTTTCCAGCTTAGAGATGATGGGATTCTCTCTAGCAACAACAATGGAAGAATTGAATGCCTCGCACAAGTTATTCAAAAGAATATCACATTTCGAATGCTCTTCAAAATGTGATATGTTCCACTGGGACGGCAGTTTTTTAGTAAACCAGTTGTAAGCATCTTCATTAACTTCTTTCAACTTATTCATTGCATTCCTCCACTCTGGCACGGTCATGGCCCTTGCTGTAGCCCAAAACAAGTTCTTAAGGGTCAGGCATTTGTGTACCAAAGTGAAATTACTGTATAAATGTCTAACACAACACCTGTGCTCAACCCCTTCACATAATTGACTTATACAATCCACCAAACCCTTTCGTTTATTAGAAATGAATGTCCAAACTCTAGGGTTAAACATCCATATGTCATCAACCAACAACTGTATGAATCATTGCCAATTTGTTTTGTTCTCAGCATCTACAACTGCCCATGCTATGGGGAACATACAATTCTTACCATCGATTCCTACGGCTACCAACAATTATCCACCTTGTGCAAACTTTATGAAGCAACCATCCAACCCAACAACTGGCCTACATCCAGCCTTAAAACCTTCCTTACAATCCCCTAAATATATATATACAATCTCTTAAAGGTAGGACCTGGCCCTTCAATATGCACTACACTACCAGGATTTGTTCTCATTAACTTCTTTCCATAATCCCATAAAATTTTGTACTGCTTAGCTGCAATCCCATGCACCACTTGTGCACATTTGGATCTTGTCCTGTAAAACTGATGCTTTGAAATCTCATACATGCAATCTTCTTTCACAGTTTTCACAAAACTACTCATTGTCATATTAGGATTAGACATAAACTTTCTAATGTATTTTTTTTTTTTTTGCCAGATAAC
>CAIGRB010021226.1:16403-29139 GCA_903798255.1 Fraxinus quadrangulata
AGAATTGTAGGTACTCCATTTATATGTTGTACTATATTTTAAGCATATAATTTATAAGTATGTTTAGTAGTACTTTAAGTGTTTGTAAATTGCGAGTCCGATAAAGCGTAAATAATAAGTGGATAGTAAATTTTAAGTCTTTTAGAACTATCTTAAATTAGCTTTGTTAGAAATACTATAAATTTCATTTTTTTATACAAAAGTTCTTGTACTTCATTGAACAATTATTTCATTATTATTTAATTGGCATGCCTCTCAATTTTTCATATTATAAATAAAATCATTCAACCACTATAACCACAACAACCTTTTTAAAATTCACGAGCAGGCATCAAATAAAACACGAAAGGAGAAAAAGTATAAAATTTCGCATCTGCTAGTTACTAAATTTTATAAGAAAAGGAAATAATTTCGATAACAAAATGCAATTTATCGAAATATTTGCATTCTCAATTTCTCTAGTGGCATTCCAAATCTAGTTGTCGTATTGTATGTATGGAAAAAATTTCTCTTTCAATTTTAATTTTTTAATGAATATATAGAAAACATTTTATCAATAACCATTCTAACTTAGTGCTTGGCAGCCTTCTTTTCTTTGAACATAGAATCTTTAAGTAAAGATTTCAAGAGAAGATTTTATTTCTCAAATGTTTAATCTCTCAATTGTCGTCTGGAAAATACACGAGTTTGGAGTGTAGACAGGTTGACTTAAGTTCTTGCCGAAATATATAGAGGAGACTAAGGTGAAAAACATGCAAAAGGCAATCCAGCCACCAAGTTGACTGAATAATGAGATCACCAAATGTGCATAAGGGATTTCATATGCAAAATAACTCGGGTTACATAGATAAAATAACTAGGGTTGGGTTACATATAACGAGTGAATGATAATGCTGTTCATCCATTTTGTTGTATTAGTAGATTTTACGAAATTAAATCTGTCAGAATTGGGTGTGATTCGAATTCTTTGTTCAAAATAATTGAGAAGTCTAATTAAAGTGCACGTTAAGAATAATTATATTTGAAATGCAATTGTTGAATCCCATTCAAGTTTTCTTAACAAATTCTAATTGATGTTGCATTTGAAGCTAATTGGAAGTAAGAATTTGTGTTGGACTTGATAAAGACATTTTGATAAAGAAAATCAAGATTTTGAGAGTAAATGGCACGAAAGTGGGCGTCGTGGTGCCACGACAATTTGGGCTCGGCGCTACCTACCTCTTCCCCTCTTGTGCAATTTTTCCGTCCTTTTTCCATTTTAGATTTCCTTTTTTGGCATTTTAATTCAACTACAACTCTACGTGAGGGTTTGGACATTCCCTATTTGTTCTCTATATATATTTGACTCTTCACTATGATTTATATTAAATTAGATTAAATTAGACAAATCATAAACACATAATCTTTGTATTAGTAATCTATATTATAATAAAATCTCAATTCACTAAAAATTATTTTATTATTGTGTTCTAGTGATCTATACTACATATTGTGGATTTGATTTCTTATATCTTTGTATTGCTTTTCCACATTATAATAAAATTGTAAACATTATAAACACATAATATTAGTATTATTTCTCCATATTATAATAAAATTTTCATTCACTGCAAAATTACTTTATTCTTGTTATCAATTACTTCATATTGCACTTAAACTCTTATTTTCTCACAACAAACTGGTAGTACAGTATTCCAATTTTCATAACAAAATCATGCATTGTGTGCTTAATACTTCAAATAAAGTAAAACTTTCATTTGTCTAACTTGAATGTTTCATGTTCAATTCTTGTAACAAATATGTTCAATCTAGTATGGTGATGGATTCAAGCAATTTATCAAATTAAAATGAATTTTTGATCTTATAGAAATAGCTCTTCAATATTATAG
The DNA here is from genome assembly GCA_903798255.1 of Fraxinus quadrangulata. Classification (NCBI taxonomy): domain Eukaryota; kingdom Viridiplantae; phylum Streptophyta; class Magnoliopsida; order Lamiales; family Oleaceae; genus Fraxinus; species Fraxinus quadrangulata. The sequence goes on from CAIGRB010021226.1 coordinate 18,293, forward strand.
AAATTCAAAATCAAATTTCTTAATTAGAAAAATTGAACTTCGTGCAATGTTTTGGAACTAGAATATAAGAAAAAATTTTGATTAAAAATTTGGGAGAAGTTTTCGGAAATGGTGTGAATAGAACACAAGAGATGGGAGCCAAATGTATAAATTGGAGATGGTCATTCGTTCACGGGTCATGACCTTTTATATTATTTCACTCATAAGAACTATTTATCTTAAAAGATACAACTATTAAGTCTCTATACGAATAGTTTTATGTCACAACTTTTGAAAATGAGACGGTCCATAACTAAATATTACACTACATTGTTAGAGTTCCAATCGTGTACCCAATGATCAAGATGTCCTTATCACATTAATTCTGGTATATATATACTGAGAGTTTTTGCGATGTAGCCATCCTCCAACCATTTAAAATAGTCTGGTATACTTTTTTTTTTGAGATGAAAATTTCAATCTTATAGAAATAGCACTTCAATCTAAGTTGTTTTTGTAATAGACAATGATATCTTCATTTATTACGTCAAGATCAAACTAAAGATGTAAGCATGGTTACATACCACAAATGATGCTTGAACATTACCCCCATCCAGAAAATTGAAAATTTGAGTCGATTAAACACAAATGGTGGACTTCACACGTTTACAAACAAGAATGTCACTTGTTTCATTCTCATACACAGGATGCTTACGTGCTATTATTCATATATTCCCCTTATATAAAACCCAACATGTTACACCTAGAATCCCTTCATCCCAAGAAAGCATCGCATCCCAGCATTTCACACACACACAATGGAGAACATTAGTGACGAATACACACTAAATATTTGCATTCATGTTTGTTGTCATGTGTTCCATGTAAACCTGAACTCCACACACGAATTCTGGGTTTTATATTTGTGTCCTATGTTCGTGTCTATAGATTATACCTTAATGAGACTGATTTAATCTTAGTAGTTATTTGGATGAAGCAATCCCTACACATAATGATTCAAGCTCTGACGATGGAACACAGACATCATTGATGACCAACAAAAGCATTGTTTCCGAGAGGAATAGAAGGAAGAAACTCAATGAAAGGCTCTATGCACTAAGATCAGTAGTTCCCAACATTACTAAAGTATAACAAATATATGTTCCATCCATTATTTATTTCACCAGAAAAATAAAATAATGATTAGAGCATGTTTGTGTTAAACCATCTAAAAGATTAAGCAGTTGAGAACACCACATGTATATCTCATGAGTGTAATTAACTCATTAAACAAATACCTTTAAATTGTAGTTTTCGGTATGTTCTTGAGCACTTATGAGCATTTTCATGTGTGTGTTCATGTTCTTTTGTAGTTTAAATACATTGGAGAAAATGACGTATCTTGGAACTTAGAATGAAGCTAAGATAATGATCATGGAAGGAGGTGAAACAAAGGAAAAACTTGAAGTGAAATAAGGAAGAGAATTGGGTGCCACAGCGACCAAGAAAACAGAAACGGAGCAGAGAGCTGGGCGTCGCGACGCCAGCTCCTGGGGGTTGCAACGCCCTACTCAACAGAAAGGCAGAAGATGCCGCCGGTCCTGGGCGCCGTGGCCCGAGAAACCTAAAAAAAAGCTATTTTTATATTTTTTTTCGGCCCGGCCCAACTCCAATCCATGTTGTTACCTTATGAGGCTATAAATACAAATAAAAAAGATCGAATTGAAGGAGAGGAATGATGGCTTAGAAGACAAGAGGAATGCGAATTGATCTGGAGCAAAAGGGACAAGAAATTGGAGGAGAATTCAAGCGACAAAAGAGTTTTTCTTATTATTTTCTTCTCCATGTTCTTTAATTCAGATTTTAATATGTTGTTTTTAGTAGTCATGAACTAATTTTAAGGCATGTTTGGATTCTTTTATAGTTAATTCATTTGATTTTTTCGTTAATTCATTTGTGTTAATTCTTCTGCATTGTTTTCAATTACCTGATCAATAATTGAATGATTTGATACTTTAAATTTCAGCACTCGAGAAAGAAAAAAATTTAGGCATGATCTAAGAATAATAAAACCTAGGAAATTATAGGTTTCAAGAGAAAGTATAATTCTTTTGAGGTTTATTTCACTTAAGAATCACGTGCTTATAATTTCTATAGCGTTAATTAGGAACAGAGATATTGTGATTAAAATATAAAAATATGTTCTATTCGACACTCGAGAAAGGGAATATAATTTAATTTACAATTCTTGTCCATGAATTCAGGAAAAATCGATAGAAATAACTATAAAAGTTGAAAAACATTATTGATAGTGAGGTGAAATCAATTCCTAGCCTTTCTCGCATTGATATTCTCCTAAAATTGTTTTCAATTCATTTGAACTATTAAACATTCATATTAATTTAGGATAAAAAAATTGAATTGAGATTGAGTTCGTCTAGATAAAGTAAAAGTTAAAATAATTATAGTACTTGGTAGAAATTAAATTACAATCAATGTGGGTTCAACACTTAACTCTACTACTATATTACAAAATTTGACACCATACACTTGCGCATAAATTCACGTTATCGAAAACGCGTGACAAGTTTTTGACGTTGTTGTCAGGGATTGTTTTATTTGATTGCTACTAATATTATTACCAATTAGCTTTTATTTTAATTTAGATTTTTAATTTAGTTTTTATTTGTTTTATTGATATCTCTGATAGTTTCTTGGTTTGTTAATTTTAGTTGTGTACGCGAAAAGTGAGAAATCTAGAATTATTACCTGTTGATCCTGAACTAGAACGCACATTCCGCTTTCTAAGGAGTATAAAGAGGGACAAGCATGAAGTAATGGCAGACCAAGAAGCAAGAGCAGCTAATGAAAATAACCAACAACGAGCTATCAAGATTACATCAAGCTAGTGGTCAATGATAATTATTCCGATATTGCGCACCCAGCTATTACTGCAAATAATTTCGAACTAAAGTCGGGATTGATACACATGGTGCAACATAATCAATTTGGGGGAGCTCCAACAGAAGACCCAAATGCCCATTCGGGCTCTTTTTGGAAATTTGTGATACAGTGAAGTTGAATGGAGTTACCGAAGAAGCAATTAAACTTCGAATTTTGTCCTTCTCCTTTATGGATAAAGTCAAAGCTTGGTTTCAGTCGCTTGGTTTCAGTCACTACCATATGGTTCCATCACGAATTGGGAGGGGTTAGCTTAGAAATTTCTAACAAAATTTATTCCACCATCCAAAGCAGTTTAATTGCGGAGTGAAATTGGTCAATTCAAACAATCTGACTTCGAGCCATTTTATGAAGCGTAGGAGAGATTCAAAGACCTACTTAGAAGGTGTCCTCAACATGGTTTTCAGAATTGGATGTAAATCGAACTCTTCTACAATGGGCTGAATGGTCAAACAAGGACAATAGTGGATTCTGCAGCAGGGGGAACTCTGATGTCCAAGACCTCGGATGTGGCGTATTCATTGTTGGATGAAATAGCTACTAGTAGCTATCAATGGCCAAGTGAGCGTTCAAGTGTTAATTAAGTTGTTGACCTTTATGAGGTGGATCCTATCACAACCCTTGCAGCTCAGATTCCATCTCTCACTACTCAAATAGCTGCATTAACATCACATGGAACTCAGAAGAAAGCAGACTCCATCATGGCCGCTTCCACTTCATACCATGAGTCCAAGTCAGAAAAAGAACAAATCTAGTATGTAAATGGCAGAAACTTCAATCAGAGAGGAACCTACTTAGCAAATCAGTACCATCCAGGATTGCAAAACCATGAGAATATCTCTTATGGTAACAATGCTAACGTGCTACAACCACGATCTGGGTTTAATAATCAGGCTTCTTCTAAAGGAAAGCCATCACCAGAGGATATTTTAGGAACCTTCATTTCAGAGACTAGATTGAGGTTCAACAAAGACAGTCCAGACTTGACAACATCGAGACTCATATGACCAACTTGGGAGCCACAATGAAGAACTTGGAGGTGCAAATTAGTCAGATAGCAACTGTAATACAGTCCCAACAGAAAGGAAAATTTCCTAGTGACACGGAGGTTAACCCAAGGGAGCACTACAATGCCATCACATTAATGAATGGTAAAGAAGTTGAAGAAAAAAAGGTTGTAGGGCCTACACCGGATCCCATACTTACAGAGGAAGAGCAGATTGAAAAGCAAAAGACCGAAGTAGAAGCAACAAAAGAGATTAATAAACCTTACTCAATCTCATTTCCAGACAAACCACCTATCTTGAAGGGTCAAGATAATCTCACACTGAAGTTATCGAGGTGGGCTAAACAATTCCCCGTCTTTCTTGTTGAACCATGTAAAGTATATTCCATTTCTTCTAGCTACAAAATATAAGAAAAAGGCAAACATCACATTGTCAAGCCGATTTTACGAGGATAAGTTAAGTCCATGGACTTTAACAAAACCACCTCATCTAGGAATATCTTAAGCAACGACATTTATTTATTTCGATTTTGCCATTTAAACATCCCATCACGTACATTCTGCTCTATCTTCTAAGCCATTCAACACCTGAGAATGTTCGAGTGGTTATCCATGCAAGTCTTGGAAGAATATTTCTAACTCCTTATTCGGGATTTAAAATGGGCAAGTGGAGTTGTTTGTGAGGACCAAAGCCTTATAAAGTACCATTAGTTGTAGCTAGCTGTAGGTAGGGCTTTTGTTCTTCTTTCTCCAGATTTTAAGCTCTATGACCTCCAATGTGAAATTAAAGGCCTCACAAGTTCATAACTTTCATAACCGAGTGACATCGATGCTTGATTCAAAGATTTTTGTATCATATTTAACTATTTTGATTTAAGAGCTTAAGCTATAATGATATATTTATTTATTCAAATTTTATCTTCTAACGTGCCTCCCCTCCAGAAACTTTGATTAGTTATTTTCATTAGTATTAATTAGAAGTGGATGTGGTCCGGTTCCAAAGAGAACCAAACTGAGTACCAATGAAAATTTTAGAAATTGAACGTTCCAAATCTAACTATCGAACCGAATCCGAATCAGAATCAACATGTTGTAGTTCAGTTCGGTTCAATTCTTTATATTAAAGATTTTATGAAAAAAAGTATTAAACTACTTGTTAGATTAAAAATAGATAAAATATAGTTAACATCACTTATCATTCTAGTAATCTAATAATATATAAAATAATTAAATGATGTAGATAATCAAATATTATCTTCAATAATCTTCAAGGAGAAGATCTTGATTATGATGATCGATCACTTTGAAAATAACAAGAAATTTGAGTTCTTACGAAAGATTGAACTAAAAATACACTTTTTCCTATTGGGGTTGTATTAAATCTATGAACTTTGTAAATTATTTAGATTTAAATGTCGATTACCCATGAAGTTTTACTGTTATAAAAGAAAAAAGAAAAAGAAGTTTATGGAAAGTGAAACTTTGGTATGAGATAACTTTAGGGTTTAGTGTTCAAGTATCTAGTGCATATTTGTGCAATATATCAACAAAAAGAGAAATTAAGGAGAATCGAATTCAATATTGGTTCTTGAGGTAGTACCAAAAACCGAACTGGAACCAATTGGTTCTAAATGCATGGTCCTAAAACCCATCTATTTAATTAAGGAATCCGAACAAAATCAGCCGGTTCTAGGAAAAAATTCCGACCTCTATTATTAATTCATGATTGGCAGTTGAGATTATCAAGCATGGGAGAGAATATAATCATAATTAGCCTCACATACAGTCAGTATTCTAAAAAGCGCGCCTAACAGATGCCTAGATGCAAGGTGCATGCAAAACGTTACACCTTGGCAGTGAGTGCAAAATGTGCGACTAGGCACTCTTTATTATTTTTTAAAAAAGCCTTGTGTAGGAGGTACTAGAAATGCTTAAAATGAAATTAGGGAGCTCGAGGACAACGATTTTGTTTCGAACAACACGGAAGACGAATTAAATGAAGAAGATGGAGTTAGATAACATTTAAGTTATGATGCTATCATCATTATGTAATTATGATTTTGAGATTTATGATTTTGTTGGAAAATTCAAAATATCTAATAAATTCCTATAAATGTATTAAATAGGACTTGAATCATAACTAATCTTTACATCCATCTTCTTATTCAAAGTCCATTGCATGATAATTAATGTGAATATCAAATTTGAACTAATCATTCAATAAATGTTTTAATATACGTGTCAACCAATTAAATAAAAATTTAAAAAGTATTAATATAATTTGGATAAAATTATTTTATAAATTTATTTTATTATGATATCATGGAACTTTTAATAGATATATGTAAAAATATGAACTTTAATTCCTTGTATCAAAACACAAAATAAGGGTCAGTCTTAGAATATTTTGAAGCTCCAAACGCACTTTGAATATTTTGAAGACTACTAATACGTCAGCCTTCCTCTTGATTGGATACACCCAACATCTCTTAGAGTAATCATCAATGAAAGATACAAAATATTTTGCACCTCCTAAAAATATAATCGGTGCTTGCCAGATATCGGAATGAATCAACTCTAAGATAGCTTTACTTCTAGCATTGAAACTACTGAACTTCAATATGTGCTTCTTATTAGTAACATAATGCTCACAAAAGGGTAATGAAACCTTTTTGAGACCTAGGAAGAATTTCTTGTTCTGAGAGAATTTTCAAACCACGTTCAGACATGTGGCAAAACTTGCGATGCCATATCATCATTAATTCTTCTGCTAACTAGTCGATGTGACATAGTCTTCTCATTCTTGCAGTGTCTCTCCTTTAAGCATGCACAAATTTGCAATTATCTTTACCACTTTCGTCACCACAAGCACGCCTTTGATTATTTTCATGACCTTATCTCGTATATGGATATTGCAGCCAATATTGTCTAATTGTCCTAAAAACAATATATTTTTCTTTAGGCATTTCATGTGTCGTACCTCCTTGATAGTGCAAACTATACCACCAAGATTTAGTTATGATTCATATACACATACTAAATGTTTTTACAATTACTGTACGTAGGAGATTTTGATTGTGTTTTCAAGACGACAATTGAGAATTTGTACATTATTCTACTTTATTTGACACATAATATATTCTCTTGAAATCTTTACTTGAATTCATATGCTCAAAGAAAAGCAAGTCTTCAAGCACTAATTAGACACAATGATTATAGATTATAGATAAAAAAAAAAAAAGTCTTCTACATATTCAACAGAAAAATAAGAACTGAAAGAGAAAAGTTTTCCATAGAGTCAATTAAAAAAAGAAAGATTTGGAATGCTTCTATGGAGTTTGGGAATGCAAATATTTCGAAAATTTATTTTAGGAACTAATATACCACTAGCATAATACATCCTAAACGTGGTTATTATCTTCTTCTATCTGGGGAACACTATTTTTCGCTCCTAATAAACTACAACGACAATATAAACACTCTTAATTTTAATGGAAATTGCAAACTTCATGAGCAATGAGGTTGGTACAACCAAATGGGGGAATTGAAGATGTTAGGTTTTGTATTGACAATTCTTTAGATAAAATGATTATTGTAAAAGAATAGAATTGTTACAAAAGATTTGTAAAAGTCAGGAAGTCTTTTGAAGGGTTGAATAGATGAATTGTGAGTCTTTGGATTTGAGTATGGAACAAGAAGAAAGAGTCGTCGGATTTACGATAGCATGTCGTCTAGCTGACGCTCGAGCATCCAAAGCAAAATCATTGTCGCCCCCATGTCAGCAGGCTCTTGCTTGAGCAACGCACCTATTGCTCGCTTGGTGCTCGAGCACCGATATTTTTTCGAGAAACCCTAGTTTACGTTTTTCAATAGTGTTATCTATTTTATACTATCTAAACACCTCTTATTATAAATACCCAATGCCCAGTACAAATTTGGTGGGAATTGATCATGTTTTACATCCTTATATCATTATTCCAAGATTCAAGAACATGTCCAAATATTTAGATTAATATTTTGATTCTTGAGATCAATCATCCATAAGTTTGGGAAAAATATCTAGAATAATTAAAAAGTGACTTGTTGCTTTTAGTTAATAAATTTAATTCCACATTATTCATGTATTAGGTGGTTTTAGGGTTGAACATGTAACTTTCAAGTGGTATCATAGCACTAATTTGATTCCTAATTCTAGTTTTCTGGATGAGTAGTTCATTGTCAGCCTCGCCATATTTTGATAGCAGTAACTACGCCTATTGAAAAGTTAGAATGGGAATCTTTCCTGAAATTGATGGATGAACGTATTTGGTTGAGCGTAGTGAATGGTTGGACCAACCTATCTACCATAGTTGTAGGTGTAGCTACCCCTAGTGATATTTCAACTTGGTCTAAAAAAGATTTAGATGAGTGTAATTGGATAATAAAGGGCTTCATGCTCTACTTGTGGCCATTTCATCTGAAAATTTTAGACGTGTGTCTATGTGTGAGGTTGTTAAAGAGGTTTCAGATATTTTACAAACCATACATGAGAAAACTCAGGTGTTAAGAATTCTAAGTTACAGATGTTGACCACTAGGTTTGAAAAGATTTGGATGAAGGATGATAAGACCTTCGATGACTTCTACGTGAGCTGAATGACGCAGTTAATTCTAGTTTTAACCTATGTGAGAGAATTCCTGAGTCTAAGATTGTCAGAAAAATTCTGAGATCATTACTTGAGATATTTAGGCCTAAAGTTACGGTATGATTTATCCGATTCGGAATCACTTAATGATGATGAAATAGCTTAATTTGTTATGAATTTTCAAAAAAATGTTTAGAAATAAGAAGAAGACTAAAGAGAGACATAGAGGTGATTCTAGTGAGTCTAGAAAGAGATTTAAATATGTAAGATGTCATAAGTATCGAGGTTTTGGCCACTGTAGAAGTGAGTGTCCTAATGGTAAGAGAAATCATGGTAAAGTTATGAATGTAACTCCCACTGATGATGAATCTATCTCGGATAATCAAAGTGAGATGTCCACACATAAGGAGAGTGAAAAGTTTATGGCCTTTACTGCTAGGATTAAAAGTGAATCTGATAAGGAAGGTAAGAAGATTGAGGAAGTAGATAGTGGTGAGCAATCTTTAGAAGATTTTGAAGATGAGGATGAGATTCGTGAGGCTTATCAAAAATTATTTGAAGAGTCTTAAGATTACGAAGGTGAATAAAGCTGTGTTTAAGAAGGTCAATAAACTTGAGCTAATTAGAGAAAAACTTATAGCTGACCTTCATGAATATGCCTTATGCCTCAACAAATTAGAAACGGTAAATCGATCCCTAGAGTCTAAGATTAAAGATCTTACAAGTGAACTTGAGAAGTCCTCTAGGAGAGTTAGTGAGCTGACCGTTGAGAATGAGAAATTAGAATTACAATTACAGAACCTTCTGAGCTTACTTGAATATTTCAAATCTCAACTTCTTGTTTTCTCTAGTGGATCTCAAAAACTGAATAGTCTTTTGGGGTTGAACAAGCCAGCTGGAAACAATGGAGGCCTAGGATATAATCAAACCGATCATAATAGGGCTAGTACATTCAAAACCATTTTTATCCCTGCCACCAACTAACATACATATGTTCTTAATCTTGAACTCAAGAACAAGGATATCGTAGGACAGATGCCTACTAGACAGCGCAGGACCGACCAACTTAGGAATAGATATCAGTTACCATATAACGTTGAACCTAAGTTTATCCCTATCTGTTTCAATTGTGGTGAGTTATGGCATATAGGGCATTGGTGTCATAAATTACTGAATAGAAATAGAAATCAAAATTTCATTGGAGTTAGAAATTACGATTGTGATGGTCGAATTGACTTCCTTACTAATCAAGTGAGTCATTTGACAAAGTTTATGATAGAGTTGATTCGGGATAAGTCTTCCATAGTCAAGTTTGGCTGAAAAAGTATTATTTGAAAATTTATGACCAAGTTTATGATAGAGTTGATTCGGGATAAGTCTTCCATAGTCAAGTTTGGGTGAAAAAGAATTATTTGAAAATTTTAGAAATTGACCAAGATGCTGTTAAAGGTAAGAGTGTTTGTATGCCTAATTGATTAGCTCATTTTGATGCATGCTTATGCTTTTTCATTAATTAATTCATTATTACATGCATCTCATTTTTATTTTTATTTTACTTTTTAGGAAGGTTAATTTTAAAAAAAATAGAGGAAATTTTTTTTACTACAACATGATATATGATTTACTTGAACATATATGTTGTGATCAAGTATAAATTTAATTGATGTATTGTAGCATATTTTTCATTACTTTATTTAGGTTGATGTGGAGTACTTAGAATATATTTCTTCATGTACCATCTACACTGTACCCATTATGATCTTATGAGTAAGTCTTGACCGCATGTGTGAGATTTAAGATGGTCTTCATCTGTTGGTAATATGACCTTGAAAATGAATTGACCTTAATTTAGTAGACCTAAACTCTAATATATACCCTTAAATAAAATAAAAATGTTTCATCTATTACTCATTTTCGAAACCTATTTGAATTTTGTAATTAAGTTCGAGGGGTTTCTCCTAACCTGATATCCTATGGTCAACTGACTTGGAGTTATCGACCAAAAACTCTTTACATGAGTCATTTTAGTCGTTTAATGGAGAAGAGTCTGCACATAAGATGTGAAAAATTGAAGAGAAAAATGATGAGCATAAAAAGAAAAATATAAATTATGTGAAAATGTATACATGCTCAAAGTAAGGGGAGAAACTAATAATATATATGAAAAATGAGCTTTATGTATAGATCATAATATGCATTATTGGTTTAACTTTCATTAGTAGGGAAATAAACTTATTTAACAGTGTTGTTTAGTATATCATTTCTCACAAATTTAAG
>CAIGRB010021244.1:0-14090 GCA_903798255.1 Fraxinus quadrangulata
AATTTTATTTTTGTAAAATGAGGCCACATATAAGAATTAACTAAACTCGATGCAATTATATCTTCTTTACTTCCTCTTTGGACAACATGCAAGATTTGTTGGAAATCCCCACCCAAAACTATTGCTTTTCCACCAAATGGTAAGTCAGTGTTAATTATATCCCTTAACATTTATCTAAAGCTTCCGCAACTTGACAATTTATCATTGGAGCTTCATCCCATATAATTAGACGTGTCATTCTAAACAAATCAACTAAAGCAGATTGTTTACTTACTGTACAAACACTATCATTATGAATATGAAGTGGAATCTTAAACCTTGAATGTGCCGTCCGATCACCAGGCAACAAACCAGCAGCGACTCCTGATGATGCTGTTGCCAAAGCAACTAAACTTCTTGATCTACCAGCTGCAAGTGATGCACGATATAAACATGACTTTCCTATTCCACCTGGACCATCAATAAAATACATATCACCAGTATTACAAAAAACTTTACTTAGAATGGCATCGTAAGCACCTCTTTGCTCTTGGTTAAGACTATTAGCACATGAAACATCACTCTCAGATATTAATATCTCTAATTATTCACTAACAAGTCTTTCTAACACTTCGTCTTGCTGGATACTAATATCATAAATAGCCAATCCATAGTCATTCAAACACTTGCCAAACGGTTCTAAAAATGAATTTATAGACTTTAATGCATTTACCTCTACATTACCGATACTCATATCTTTTCGTAAAAAAATATTCAAACATAAATTCTCTAAACTCATTCCAGAGTTTTTTTTGGATCATCAGAACCACAAAATGCTAAAAGAGTTGTAAACAAACGGCCCAACGAAATAGGCATTTGATAATTACAGGCTTCTCGTAAACATAGTTCACAATTATTATTTCCTTTAAGTAAACCCTGCAATAATGCAGCTTCACGAAAAGTTTTTACCGAAATACCATTCACAAATTTCAGATTTTCAAAAAATATTGGTCCTCTAACGTGATTTAACAATATTCACAGGTAATACCTTTCTCCTTCTCTAGTATTTGCTGCTACAATCCTTCCAACCACACCACCTCTTTTTTTCTTCCTATTAGTCTAACACTTACTCTGTAATCCCACACAAAATATTCAGAGAATTCTTTGTACAACAACTTTGTCGCTTGTTGATTAGTAATATTTATTGTAAAAAATTCAGTAAGCATTATTTTTTGAAAGATATCACGTCCAATAACATTTCTAAGATTATCAGTATCTTTGTATGTAACAAATTGCTTATTTTCTAGATGTAACTGTAATGAAATAACAGCTGGATACATTTCATACATTGTGAATCTATAAATCCTCCAAGTTGCTTCTGGGGGAGAAATCCATCTACAGACTGAAATCTTTCTATTTCATCCATATCGTCAATTTTATTCTTATCACATAAAGAGAAATTAACCTTGTCATATCCTTTGTAAACATATTTGTACAAGTATTTAACAACTTTTATTGTTGAACAGATTTCTACATTCATATGACATTTATATTTAGGCAATAAATAAGGATTATAAGGTACAACCCATCTATTATCAAGAAAATGTTCTAACCTTACTCTTTTACCATCATTTCGCCTTCTATATTTTGGATAAGAACATTCATCAAAAGAAGTATGTGAAGTGTAGCTATGTGGATAACGACTTCTACATTTTTCACCATTTTCCATACACACATTATTTGGATTTAAGATACCACATGGACCATGCATCATGTGCTTGACAACAACGGAGTGTAAATAAGGATACTTTGTACTATCAGGAATTTCAGCACTTACAATTTCATCTACCTTTTCAGGAGAAATAATTTTTGAGCCTAATTTCAATATAATTAGGAAGTAAGCGTGGGGCAAACCTCTTTTTTGGAATTCAATAACACACACACACACATATATATATGCAGCCACTGGTCCAAACAAATATTCTTTGAATAAATCCTTTTTCAACTCTTCTAATTTTGATCTAAAGATGCGAGAGACTAAATCAGGTCTATTTTGAACTTCATCACAAAATTTTAACTCTCGCTTAATTTCAAGCCAATTGGAATTGCATGTAATTGTCAAAAACAATACCAGCGAGAACAAAAGCAGTTAAAACTCCAGAGGATGTGAAGAAGAATTAATATAAATGAAACACAAAGTGGAAAATATAATCCAAACCTGTATTCCAACTGCACGAGTTTGCCAAATCCTTCTAAAATCTATTGTTTGACAGTGGTAGCGTTGCAAATGGAAAAGAAGGAGAAGTTTGCCGTGGGAAAATGGAAGAGTAGGTGATTGTGTGACATAATGGACAAGGAATGCGGTGTGGGAAATTTTGAAGATTTTCAGGAATTAAAAAAAAGAATTTTTTTACGACGATTGGAAATGGCGACACGTGTCCGCTCCGACTTTGGCTCTTTTAATGTGTAGTGAAATAATTTTATGATTTGACCCTAGTAGAGATAGCACTTACAAACAAAATAGAACCTTAAAAGAAATATAAAATTGAAGTATTAGTAATATGAAATACATACAACTATTTTTATTAGATTTTGAAAGATTAGTAAGCACATCAAGATTAACATTAAATATACACATACTTGAAAGGTTATATAGAAAGATACCACTGCCATGAAACGATAAAATTAAAAAGGATGTGGAATCAAGACCAGTAAAAGATTTGATTATTAGTGGTGGCATAATACTTATAACTGATAAATTAAAAGAATACTGTATAGAAGAGGTAGTTAGAAAACAAATAAAGAAATTAAATTATTCTTTTTGTTCAGATTTGTATACACTACAAACATATGATTATAGAAAAAAGAAAGATTTACATAAAAAATATAAAAGTCGTAAAAGACAATATCAAGAAAGAAAAGATTTAATATTCGACCAAGTAGGACATTATAAAAATAAAAGATCAAAGTATATTAGATATGTTAAAAAGTCGAAAAACAAAAAGAATTTTAAATGTTATATTTGTGGAGACCCTAGACATTTCGCTAACAAATGCTCTAATAAAAATAAAAGTAAAGAGAATATGGCTAGATCTATGATAATCAAATAAATACAATGTAACAATATAGAATTATCTTATTGTAGATCTTGTAGTTCAGTATATAGCATATGCACAGATAAAGTATTAGACAATTTAGAAATAAGCAGTTCTGAAGATAGTTATAGTAGTTTAGAAGAATTAGACTTTTCAATTCTCGATATAAAAATGATGCATATAGAACATGAATACGTACATGGATGGATAAAAGGACAGGGATCAATGATGGACAAGTGTAAAATATGTAAAATATACCCAGAACATAAAAATAGAAATCAATGTGAAAATTGGCTACAAATCCAATGTAGTAATTGTTTATAAATTAAAGAAGTTCATAATAACCTTAAAGACTATAGTGAAAACATAGAAAAATTAGAAGATAGAATAAAAATTACAAATAATAGAATAGATAAAGTATATGAAACATTAGGAGAAATACACTACAGAATTAGAAATTTAGAAAAACAGCTTATAGATAATCACACATAAACTAATTATTTAGAAACAGAAAATCAAGAAGAGATAATTTTCGTAAGGGTTTATATTGCCACAACAAAATGTTTTTGAACCACCACATTTTTTTTATTTACTAAGCACTTGTTTGACAGCCATTTTTTTGAAAGTATGAGTTTTTGAATAGTAATTGTTTGGAGAATCTGCGGAAAAAAATAAGGAAAAATTTTGGATTTACGTGAAAAATATTTTATTGTGAGAATTTATGATTGAAAATAAGTACTAAGAGAAAAATACTTTTGAACGAATGATTACAAACAGGGACCATAACTAAACCACCGATACCCATATATTGCTCTTTTCTCAATGTACACCACGAACTTAAACCCGAACATGTGCATTAAAACTTCAAATTGAAATTAACTAGTACTTGTTTTTCATTTCTCCTTGTTGGCTTTACTCGTGATTGAATGCTTTTTTTGTTTTTGGGATTTTGACTGGGATTTTGAATTTTGCACTGTAGTGGCTGTTGGCACCTTTGATCTTCAAATTTTGGTGATGAGTTTGTTGGCACATGGAACATTTGATCTTCCAATATCGTCCATAATACATGGATTTTTTGTTTAAATTCATCATCTCCAATTAAGTTTGTAGTTGCTCAATTTTGTCTAATTTATTAGTTTCATCTGACCAGTTTATGTTTCTAAGTTATTGTCTTAAGGTGGTACGATTTGATTATTGCAGTAGGTAGATTTTTTCATAGCAAACGCAAAAGAACTCGTGGAAATGAAATAATCATAAATTTGGTGTAGGTAGTGTAAATTTTTTTTTCTCTTTTTATTTTTTAAATTGGAGTACGACTATATATGTAAAACATTTCTAGTTTATTTATATATAAAAAAAAAGGTGTTTTGATTAGTGGTGCATTTATAAAGTGGTGGAACAAAAAAATGTTGTGGTAATATTATTACAATTTTCATAAATCTTTGTTTGGGTTGAAGAAGAAGAAGAAGAAGAAGAAGAAGATCGATTAAGGAGCTATTGAAGAGATATAACAATTAAAAATGACTTTTCATCTTTTTTCTACGCTTTACATCTGAATGATGTTGTATTAATCTTGTTGGTCCCAGATATTAAGATCTACTTTGTGATTCAACCATAATAAACCCAAAACACTAAGTAAATGCAGAAAGATAAAAACACAAAGAATTTTTGGCCCAAGGCCCCGAAGGTTCAGCGACCACTTCTAACGCCTAATCCCCATTTGAGCATCTGTTAGGATATCACTCGAATCCACTAGAACAACCCAAATCAGGCAAAATAGAGTTACATAACAATAAGAATGTTCGAACTCAAGAATACAACCCACGAACTCTCAAAATACAAAATAATCTCACTAAGAGATTAACCAAAATGCTCTCTATCTTCTATTTGAAAAATCACTCAGAAATCTCACTGAATATTTACAGATTAATTAGAACTCAGAACGCAGTCGAGAGAGGAAACAATAGCTACGGTTTCAAAGTGAACGAATTAGTCATCCCAAGAGTCGAGTTTGCTACTTACATGAAATAGCCAATAGTTCCAATCCAACGGTCAGCAATTGTCCAAGTGTCAACCATCTATAAAATCTTGTTTGATTAAATCAAGAGACATTCTGGAGTATTCCATTAGCTGGGCCAATCCGGGTAAAGGACTAACATATCAATTGGGCTCACTTATCATATTTGGGCTCAAGAATTCAACATCCAAACTTTACAATCTCCACCTTGCTGAAATTTGAGACTAGTTCTAAATGGATTCAAACATACTTAACTTCATTTGCTCTTATTACCTGTAAAAAGAAAAACACAAAGTTAGTAGGCTTCAAGATTCAACAATCTTAAAGAATTTACCAATGGGAATTACCTTTGTACTTGCATCAACAGGATTTATTTTGGTGTGAATTTTAACCAATTTTATATTACCTATTTCAACTATATCTCTAATAAAGTGAAACTTAAAATCTATATGCTTAGTTTTGTCATGAAAAATTGGATTTCTACTTAAGAAAATAGCACTTTAGTTATCAGAACATAGCTCCACCTGATTTTCTACAAGTTATAACTTATTTAATAATCCCATCAGCCACAAACCTTCTTTTACTGCCTCAGTGGTAGCAATATGTTTAGCCTCAGTGGATGATAAAGCAACAAGTTTCTGAAGTTGTGACTTCCAACTAATACAAGTATTATTTAACACATAAAATATGCAAAAGGTGGATTTCTTGTTATCAGTGTTTCCAGCAAAGTCTGAATCTACATAACCCTTTAATTTAAGACCAGTTTTATCAGTTTTAAACATTAGTCCTAGGTTCTGAGTTCCTTTAATATATCTAATCAGGTTTTTCATAGCTTCTCAATGAAGCTCACCAGGATTGCTCATAAATCTACTGAGGACATTCACAGCAAAAGCAATATCTGGCTTAGAACACACCATAACATACATGACAGACCTAACAACATTGGCATATGGAACATTCAACATTCTTTTTCTTTCATCTTCAGTTTTAGGTGAATGATCAACAAGATAGTTTCACATTTTCAGACAGAGGTAAACTAACAGGTTTTGCATCATGTAAAGAAAATCTTTTAACCACTTTTTCAATGTAAGTATTCTGGGTTAAAAACAATATTCCAATAAGTATGTCCCTTTTTATTTCCATACCAAGTATCTTCCTAGCAGGTCCTAAATCTTTCATATCAAATTCAAGTTTCAGATTTTCTTTTATAGCACTTACAACAGCAGAATTATGACCAGTTATGAGCATATCATCAACATACAATAGTAGATATAACGATTCAAATTTTCCATCATTTTTGAAATAAAATAGGGATCAAAATCAGATTTTCTAAACTTCAAACTTTGTATAAAGGAATCAAACATTTTGTACCATTGCCTTGGAACCTGTTTTAGACCATACAAGGACTTACTAAAAGACACACCAAGTTATTTTTACCTTTTACCTGAAAACCTTTAGGTTGAGCCATATATATAGTTTCATCTAAAGAACTATATAAAAAAACAGTTTTCACATCAAGTTGCTATAATTCTAAATCAATTGGGCAACAAAGGCAAGTAAAATCATAATTGAAGTATACTTCACAATAGGTGAAAAGATTTCAGTGTAGTCTATGCCCTCTCTTTGTATAAACCCCTTAGCTACAAGTCTAGCCTTGTATCTTAGAGGCAACAACCTCTTCATAGGATTTAGGTTCTGAATCAAAGGAGTCAGACACAATCTAAGCACACACACAGTCAGCAGATTGATACCTAGAGGGAGGTCTAATTTGTTTTCTTTCTGGTTGGTTGATAGTCTTGCAGGTCATGTGCAGACTCAGTCACTTGATTATTATCGGAGTTTTCATCATCAGTGATAAGCTGAGGCTCAGGTTGAGGTGTCTCCACCTCAATTTGAGTCTGCACATAGTCATCTTGATTACTAAAATCAATTTCAATATTAGTGAAGTCTTTTTCAGTGATCCTTTCTACAGATCTATCACTAAGACAAGGGAAAACATTTTCATTAAAAACAACAGATTTGCTAATTAGCACCTTATATCGCTTAAGCTCTTTAACCCAAAGTCTATAACATTTTACACCTTCTCTATAGCCTAAGAAAACACATTTATGAGACCTGTGATCAAGTTTGGACTCTGTCTGCGATGAGCATATGCTGTACATCCAAAAGTTTTCAGATGGGAATAGTTAGGAACAGATCCTGACCAAACTGTTCAGGGACTTTAAAGTCTAAAGAACTAGATGGACATCTATTAATCAAATAGCAGGCAGTTTTTACCGCCTCTCCCCAAAATTTTTTGGCAAGCCTGAACTAATCAGCATACATCTTGTCATTTCAAGAATAGTTCTGTTTATCCTCTCAGCAACCCCATTCTGCTGAGGGGTATAAGTCACAGTTTGTGACTCAAAATACCTTGACTACTGCAGTACTGATTAAATTCAGTATTGCAAAATTCTAACCCATTGTTAGTCTTTGAAATCTTAATCTTCTTACTTGTCTGATTTTCTATCAAAGTTTTCCAATCCTTGAAAGTAAGGAAAGTATCAGACTTTGATTTTAGTAAGAAAATCCAAACCTTTCTAGAGTAATCATCAACAGTAAGGAGATAATGTCTAAACCCTGAAGCAGTAGAAGTAGGTACAGGACCCCACAGGTCACTTTGAATGTACTAAATGATGTTCAGAGACTTATGTTGACCAGTTTTAAAAGGCAGTTTGTTCTGTTTTCCCATTATACAGTGTTCACAGAATGTTAGTTTCTGAACATTGTCATTTTCAAAGGCACCAACCTCTGAAAGATACTTTAAACCTTTTTCATTGAGATGACCTAACCTTTTATGCAACAATTCTGATTTATCAATCTGTGTCACTAAGTTCACTGAGTTATTCATTAAGACAGATTCAAGTTTTATGGTATAAATCTCATTTATCTTAGGTGAACTGACAATGAGTTTATGATTCCTGATTATGTTGGTTAAGTCATTATTTATTTCAATTGATATTTCTCATCATCTAAAACCCCCCAAAGAAATGAGATTTCTCTTAAGTGCTGGGACATACCTAATATGATTCAGCCTTAGAAACTGACCATTACCCATTTTAAGGACAATGTTACCAATACCTTTTATAGGACAATACTCATTGTTCCCAAGTCTTACATAACCATGACTAAGATTGGTAAAATCAGAGAACCAGCAAACATTAGGACTCATATGGAAGGAGCAGACTGAGTCCAGAACCCAGTTCTGATCAGATTTTTCCACATATGAGACATAAGCAACTCCAATATCAGCATTTCTTCCTTATAAGAAGCAGCAATGGCTGAAGTTCCATTCTCATGATTAATTCCCTTTCCTATGTCATTAGCTTTCTTAAAACAGTCTTTTATTAAATGACCTGCTTTTCCACAGTAGTAGCATTTCATGTTCTTATTCTTTCCATTCTACAATTTCTTATCTTTTCCTTTATTATCACCCCCATTTCTTCTTTTGAAAATTTTTATTTTTGTTGAAGTTGGCTTGAGTAAAATTACTCAAGCCTTTTGTTGAGGGTTTAGGATTGGATAAGATCTTCTCTATATGAAGAGCCTCTTTATGTTCAGACTTGAGTTCTAAGTCTCTATTTCTTAGAGAATTGTGTATAATGTCAACAGTCAGATCACTCCTGCCATATTCTAAGGCATTTTTAACATCCTTATATTTATCACTAAGAGAATTAAATAGACAAACTACTTTTTGATCATCAGAAATCTTTTCCCCATAGTTAATAAGGTCTTGAGTGATCTTATTAAACATATCCATCTTCTTTTCTAAGTCAGCATTAGGATCAAACTTATGACTAAAGAATTGTTTCCAAAGAAAGCACTTATTAGGTAAAAACTTAGACATATAAAGTTTCTATAAGGTCGCCCATAACTCAGCAGCAGTCTATGTCTCTCGCATTTTTCTAATAACAGAATCAGATAGGTGAAGAAATAAAGTACTCCAAGCCAATTCTACTTGTTCAAATTTTCTAGCATCAGATAAGGTTTCAGGCCAAGATTTATCTAAAGCTTTAGCACATTTTAGAGTCATCAAAAGGGCTTTCATTTTCTGGCTCCAAACACTAAAGTCTCCTTTGCCATCCCAATTTTGAACATCAATTTTAGTGGTCATGCTGTGCAGATGTGTTATAAATGTGTTCAACAAATAGGACAAATAAAGAACCACAAAATGTTTCAGTTTCAACACCTCAGTAATTGTAGTGTATATCCAATGCTAGAGTGTTTACACACAGCAAATAGTAATTAAACAGATTCAGGGTATACAGAAAATTATATACACAGATTCTATACACAAAGTGCAGATTACTTTACAAACCAAAAATTCACAGCAGCTTAGTAACAATTTATGATTATCAATTCAAGAAATCAACAAATCTGAATATACACCAAGTATATGCACAGTAGGTTAATCAAGAACCGAAAGGATTTCTAAAATCGTACCCTGATTTCCTCAGATTCTAGGGGTCTCACATGGAACCCTAGACAAAGGTAAATCAAAGGGGTTTATAGTAAATCCCTAAGTTGGTGCTACAGAGTTTTAAAGAAACAAAGGCAGAGGTTTAAGAAAGCGTTACCTGAGCTGCAAGAATTAGTAAAGTAATCATGAGTTAACAGAATATGACACAAGATTTCAAGCAAAGGATCTCTATCTCTCTCACACACACACGCACTGTAAAACAACAGAAAAGTGTTAGATCTAAACCTTTCAGAACTGGAAGATTTACAAAGTGAAATCGATCGAAAGAAAAATTTAAAGAAACAGCTCTGATACCACTGTTGGTCCTAGATATTAAGATCTACTTTGTGATTCAACCATAATAAACCCAAAAACACTAAGTAAATGCAGAAAGATAAAAACACAAAGAATTTTTGGCCCAAGGCCCCGGAGGTTCGACGATTACTTCTAATGCCTAATCCCCCATTGAGCATTCGTTAGGATATCGCTCGAATCCATTAGAATAGCCCAAATCGCAAAATAGAGTTATAGAACAACAAGAATGTTCGAACTCAAGAATACAACCCATAGACTCTCAAAATACAGAATAATCTCACTAAGAGATTAACCAAATCTATCTTCTATCTGAAAAATCACTCAGAAATCTCACTGAATATTTACAGATTCAGAACTTAGAACGCAGTCGAGAGAGGAAACAATAGCTAGGGTTTCAAAGTGAACGAATCAGTCATCCCAATTGTCGAGTTTGCTATTTATATGAAATAGCCAAAGTTCCAATCCAACTGTCAGCAATTGTACTAGTGTCAACCATCCATAAAATCTTGTTTGATTAAATCAATAGACATTCTGGAGTATTTCATTAGCTGGGCCAATCCGGGTAAAGGGCTAACGTATCAATTGGGCTCACTTATCATATTTGGGCACAAGAATTCAGCATCCAAACTTTACAAATCTATTTCGTATTTGTATGATCAATTATATAGATGTTTGGATTACGTTGAATACTATGTTTTGATATTTTGATATTAAATTTCAGATTTTAACATTAAATATATGTTTAGTTTTGATTGATTGATTGTTAGGAGCATAATACATTTTTAATTACTTGATTGATAATTGAATTGTTATGTATCTTTTTGAATGTTTATGTGATTTAATGTATCCGTACATATTCGCATCCATCATAAAGATGTTGGAGTGAGAATAAGTCTAATTTTACTCGAGAGAGATTATTAAATAAATTAAAAAATTGATCTTCATGTTTGAACAAAGTGTTTCAAATAATAGAATTTATATTAAGATGGATGAATATAGGTGGATTCGAAGCCCTAGTGCTTACCAATAATTGAGTATTCATACATGCTTTCCAATTGAGTTAGAAAATTAGATTAATTATAGGTTGAATTAACTAAAATGCTTCCAAATTTGGATTAAGGTTAGCGTTAATTGATGCTAAATTAAATACTTAAATCCTTGTAGGTTCGATACTTGGACTCACGTCCATTTTTATTACTTGTATACGATATCGTCCACTAGTGAAATTTTAGTGCAACGAGTATTTGGCACCATTGTCAGGAACTATAGTTATTTAATTAATTTTTAGTAAATTCTAGCTTTATTTATTTATTTGATCTTAGTTTTCCCTTTATCCAGCTGATCATCTTTTTTTTTTTTTTCCATTAATTGGGAATGAAAAGAAGTAAGGGACCACTAATAATAAGAGACGAGGGATCTAAGATTGATGAAAATAACATGCTTACGGCGAATCTCTTCGTCTTTCGCTAATTTAAAGAGGAGAATATAATACACTTGTCAAAGTTGATGACGATGACTTGCCCTTTGAACTATTATGGATATTACCGGGCTTCAAAGTACAAGTTAAATAGAAGGAATCTTTCTAGAATGGATCCATATGCGAAAATTGATGAAGATAAATGACTATGGGGGATTTCTTTACCATGCAAAGAGGGAGCCCAAATAAGTTCAGATCTTCCAAATAACATATATATAGGGACCTCTTAGTGATACAATGAGAGAAAACAATTAAAGAAGAAGAGTATGTAAAGAATGAGGAATTAATCATAACGGAGTCAAACAAATCAGTAGCATTCAATGATGGAATTAACATGAAATCCTCCGACTTCATTGATTTTGTATTTAAAGCCGAGGAAGAAGTTTAAATCTTCGTAGTTGAGTTTGAGTCAAGTCGTACTATTTTGAGGAGGACAAAATAAGAGTTTGGATGATAATTGAAGTTTGGTGAAAGGCCAATCTACGCAAAATAAATAAGACATCCAAAGTCCTATTCAAAGTGTTGTGAAGCATTGTTCTAATCCTTTTATTCACTTGCTTTTTATTATTAATTGTATTACATATAGTAAGTTAGAGTTGCATCTAGTATTTAGGCACGTTTAGTTATTTTCTAGCTTATGCTTCCTTATTTAGTATTCTATAATTAGGGTAGTATTCCTAATATCACAATCATGTCGGGGGAAAAAAATTATGTCATCTCACCTTCCAATTGATAAATGGTTATCTTTAACTTTCATGTGATTATATTGGTAATTAACTCTCATTTCTTTTTTCAAGTTATTCTATAAAACGAGCGAGGAGAGAAAAGAAAAATAGAAGCCCAAGTGCCAATGTTGAGACATCACCATATGATAGTATTGTTGATATTTCTTTAAGCTAGTATTGGGTGTAGCTTAGTTATTTTTGCTATCATTTTTGTTTGTGTGATATGCCATATTAAATTCAAAAAAATTGAAAAGTTTGAAGAAATTCCAAAATATTTCTTATTTTAAGTATGATTGTATGAGTTGGATAGTTTTGCTGACTAATAATGAAATTAATTGGAATTGTTTATGATTCATGATTTGTGACTAGGTGATGCAAATTTACTAATTTGATGCTTGTGCATGTGAGATTATGTTATGTTGAGTACAAAAGTAATGATGATGGGCATTTGTTTCTGGGTTGATTAATTTGATAGAAAAGGAAAGAACTTAGGTTGAAAACCCAAATTCATATTATAAAACACCACCACTTAACCATTTGAAATGATAGTTTGGCGATGGTTGATCCGGTATTGAGGACCACTTAGTTATGTGTTGATTTTGTGTTTGTTTAACACTTGTAGGAGTGTTTTTAGCTAACAAGTGAAACTTAGGTAGTAACCATTCACTAGGGTTGGATTCCAATCATTTGTCCCGATAAAAGGCATTGTATTAACCATGGAACATAGGAAAAAGTTACATACATTGTAATGTGGAGCAAGTCTCAACTAATCTCACATTATTCATCATCAATTTTTAGGAGATGGCGTATTGGGAAAGAATGATGCCTACAGTGTAAAGTGAAAACTACCTTTGAAAATCAAATAAAGATCTCAAAAATAGAAGAATGGACACAATGAAAAAAAAATACATCAAACTATGTTGAAGTAATGTCAAAACAACTATAAGTATTGTTTCCGTCCGGTTAAGCATCGGACACTTAATCCGGAATTTATATTTTAGTGAGGTTATTAACCTGTTGAAGTTTGGAGGTTGAGATATTCAAATCTTGAGAGAAATGAAATACTTGATCATTGAAGGTTGGGAAACTAATTAAGCTAAAAGATCATGGCGATTGAATTGAATATGGATACAAACATCAATTGAGCATTGGATAAGTAAAATTTTATTTTGGTAACATTAATTATGAGCCTTTTATGAATTGTCAAATACTTTCAATACTTGAAGTGAATATAGAAAGCTATCTAATTTTTGTTTACTTGAGCGTTAAATAGATAATCTTGCTCGAGACTAACAATAATTTAAGTTTGGAGATATTTGATAAGTGTATTTTATACAGTTATTCGAGCTTTTAAGCTTGATAAATTATGATTAATTGAGTGGATATCTACCTAATTTAGTGTAAATATATTGATTGTACGAAAAATTCGGACTGGATTTAATTGGCATGAAGATAAGTTACTTTGAGCAACTATTCAGAACAATTGAAGTTCAATAAAATAGCATCTATTAAATTAGAAAATTAAGAGAGCATATCAAAGAAGTTCGCAAGTTTTGGGAGTTAAATCCAACATTTGAAATGTTTGGGGACTTAATTGTGAACTTTGAAACTTAAAACGAATCAATTGTGGATGATTGTGAAATAATGAGGATTGAGTTGCAAAGATTTAAAGTTAAAAGTCCTAAAGTACAAATAGTAAGGGACTCAAGCTGAACAATAGGAGAATCCAGGAACCAAGAGATGCAAAATTTGTTCCTTTCGATGTAAGGATTAAAGTTTCAGTTCCAGCAAGAGAGAATGGATAACCATGCGACCGCAAGGATTTATCCCATGCAATCACATAGATAATTTCGGTAGAAAGATTTTTGTTTCCAAATTTGATTCAACATTTACTTGAAAGGCAATTAAGGCACGAGTTTTAACATAATTCTTGGAACTATTAATACAACCATTCATCGTCCATTTAAGGAAAAGCTCTTAGGTT
>CAIGRB010021263.1:0-25412 GCA_903798255.1 Fraxinus quadrangulata
TTTTTTTTTTAAGAATGCATTTTGGAATAGTAGATTGGTGGAGATATGTGGTTGAAAAGTAAGGTTTTGGATTTGCGTGTAATATTATTATATTGAAGAATGTGTAGTTGAAAAGAAGTGAGAGGAGAACGTATTTTGGAAATAGTTGGGATCAAACTTGTTCTCAAGTTTTTTTTTTTGTCTAAATTCAGAAAATAACGAAGAAAATGATATGTGAACCATAATACCGAGCATCTTTGGCTGAGCTTAAAAACTATACTTTTAAGTTCTAAAAGGAATAATGTCTTAGGGTTCAAAGTTGGGAATAACCAAGTTGCATATTTTTTTTTTTACAGTAAGGTTACGATCAAAATAAGCAACTTTTGAACTTAAAAGTAACTTCTCCATTTTCAGGCCAAGCATGTTTGTCCCTCCACCTCATCTTTTAAACTGTAATGCTATGTGATTTTGATGGTTTGTTAACTGGGGTGATCACCATAATCTAACTCATTAAATGCAGTTCTATCAGATTCTAATTCCGAGAGGCAAAGGAGCTTCAGGGAGCACCGTAGAGCTCATTATGACGAGTTCCGTCAAGTTAAAGAACATCGTAGAAAGGGCTCTTTCGTCGAAGACAAGCTTGAGGACTGGGCCAAGGACAGGTGTGATTCATCTTCTTTAAGTGATGGGGTTAAAGACATTGAAATTAAGGAATCCACACCGCCAGCTAATGGATCTTAAATCCAATTACAAACAAAAATAAATTGTACTGTGTCATTTTCGTTATGTAGTTTTGTTGCTATATGCTGGTGGTGGTATGAGAGGACGAACTTTTGTGCTTTTTTGACATTCAGCTTTGCAACATGTACATAGCATTTTAAGTGTGCTACACAGGGTTTATCATTTCTTTCTGGAAAGATATTTCCTCTCTTAGGTCCCTTTTTACCGTTTAGACTGACTTGTATTAAAAGTTGTTCATCCTCGAGGCATGCGCACACATTTCTCTTTATTGCATGTTAGGTAATAATATTAAATGGCAGACATGCGCTTGAAGTAATCTTATTTCTGTATAATACCTTATTGGATACTAACCAGTTTACCGTTCAAACCTAGAATAAAGTACCCCTTTCTTTCTTGAACCATGCTACTTGTACAAAAATAGTCGTCAAACTATTGAGTACAAGTAGTATTATTGGTTTCTCTCTCTTTTTTTTTTTTATTTTTTGTGAATCATTCATAATGAATGTCCCTCCAATAGGGGGGCGTCAAGTCATGTTTTGTCAAAATAGTTGTCAAACTATTAAGTACAAGTAGTATTATTGTTCTTTTTTGTGAATCATTCATAATGAATGTGGGAGCTGTGGCAGACGGTTCTTCCTGATAATCTCAAAAACAAGATGAGAATAAAAGAAAGGTCCTAAATATGGTGACCGTCAAGACATCACACTCCACTTCGCTTTTTTGTGCCCAATCTTCGTGCAGACAAACCCTTCAACAAAATGCTTCTCGTGTACAGCCTGCACAACCCATCATGATTCTTAGTGACCGCTTTGTTGGAAAATAGTTAAGGAAAATTTTTATCAATCTTTGACCAAATATTTGGACGGGTCTTGCTACTCGAATTTTGCGAGAAATGATTCTAACACATACTACTAGTTGAGGAGATGAATTTGGTATATTTGGAAGTCAAAAACTATTTCTAGATGAAAGAGAAATTAATGGATGAAGTTAGATTGAAAATCATGAATTTTTGAATAAAATGAAAAAGTCAATCCGTAAAATTGCTGCTTGAGCTGCAGCTTCATGTCAAATGAGTGGCGGTGTCCTTGCTTTCAGCACTCGAGCGACCAAGTCAGCGGCCAGCCAATGCCAAAGTACATGTGCAACTTTTCGAGAATAAGTTGATTTTTGGATTGTGTCACTTTGTGCGCACCTCCTCAAACTAAGTTCTAAAGTGGATTCCTATATGTTGGTTTCATTCACTTCAATCCTATGCGGTTACAACATATCATATAACATCAAAATTTTGTTAAAATTCTGCATAAAAAATTGGCTTTCATTTTCATAAAAGTATAATTCAACACTTTTTGGTTCGTCGTTTCAAGTGATTTAACGTGCTGCAATCACTTGAAATTGGTTGTTATATCTTGTGAGACGATTGCCATTTACCATAGGCACATATGTGAGGCAAATTCGTATTAAGGACAAAGAGTTCAACTCTTAGCTCGATCCTCTGCATTTCATTCATTCGGTATAAGTTTAGTACAACTTACCATTAGAATTCGTGTAGGCTTCCATAGTTTAATTACTACGATAAAGAAATCACTTTGTGTATTTACAAACAACAATTCGAAGACGAATATTCAAGTGATTTCTTTACAAATTTCATTTATACTTGGTTATACTGAATTTCTTTTTGGTTTAAATTTTTACTCTTTCTTGGGATTAGACTTGGTTTGGTTTGATTTGATTTATCTTCTGTTTGTGTAACAAAAATAACTATCGTTAATAATGATACAACTGGTGTTACTCTGGTCATTGTTCCTTCAGTTACTCCAGTTGATATGTGACTCCGATCACTTTAGATGTCGCTCTTCTGATTTCAGTGCTCCTACCGTTCAACCAATCTTCGTTTCACATGGAGAAAAATTGAAAAAAATTTAGTGGGGTTGACTTCAAAAAT
This sequence comes from Fraxinus quadrangulata, assembly GCA_903798255.1. NCBI lineage: Eukaryota > Viridiplantae > Streptophyta > Magnoliopsida > Lamiales > Oleaceae > Fraxinus > Fraxinus quadrangulata. Next base: position 2,663 of record CAIGRB010021263.1, read on the forward strand.
TGGCAACAACTCGATTTGACAAAATTTCTAAATGAGAATGCTCCTGCTGTGCAAGAAGTGAAAAATAATAGGGTATCGTTAATAACATTAGATGCTTGGAAATATCCAGACTTTCTATGCAAAAATTACATTCTAAATGGCTTTGACAAAACGCTATACAACGTGTTTAGTTCCATAAAATCTGCAAAGGAAATTTGGGAATACTTGGAGAGGAAACATAAGACTGAAGACATTGAAATAAAGAAGTTCATCATTAGGAAATTCTTGGATTACAATATGATAGATTCCAAGAATTTCATGTTCTTTTCCATGTCATTCATGCCCACAACATGTCTCTAATTGAGTCCTTTCAAGTGGCTAAAATCATCGAGAAACTTCCATCCACGTGGAAAGACTTCAAGAGCTATCTCAAGTACAAGCACAATGTGATGAATATTGAAGAACTCATCGCCTGATTGAGAATTGAAGAAGACATTATAAATTCGAACGAGCGAAATGTAAGTCATATACCACATGCAAAGGAAAATGTGGTGGAAACAAACGATAAGAATAAAGAGGAAACATTCGGTGGAATCCTTCGAGCAACGACACAACAAGAATGCGAAGAAGTTCAAGAACAATTGCTACAACTGTGAAAATGTCGGATATCACTCCAATATGTCGTAAACCAAATAAGCAATCCCAAACGAGTATCACCGAATCTGATGCATTATCTGATGGAATATCAGATATAACTTGTTAGCGGTTGTTTCAGAATGCAACAACGTTGGAAATTCTTTGGAATGATGGGTGGTCACGGGTGCTACTTATCACATTTGTGCTGATAAGGTAACGTTCTCATCATATAATCTAACGAAAGAAGTTGTTAATGGAAAACTGTTCAAGTTCAGAGGTTGACAAGGGTGGAGTATTTCTATTGATCGGCCCGAGTTGGACATCCAATTGCTTCNAAATGGTGATAAATATTTATGGAAAACTCTTCAAGTTTAAAGGTTGAATGACAAGGCAAACTTGCACTGAAGATGATATAAAGCAAGGACGTCACCCTTAACAGTGTGCTTTATGTGCCATAGATTCATAGGAACTTAATTCAGGTTCTTTACTTAGCAACAATGGCTTCAAACTAGTATGTGTCGGATAAGTTTATACTTACCAAAAATAATATGTATGTAGGCAAAATCTATGTAAGTGATGGACTATTTAAAAAAATGTCCTTACTATTATACTGAATAAAATATCTTCTTCTACTTATATTCTTGAGTCATCTAATTTATGGCATCATAAATTAGGACATGAAAAGTTTAATTTTGTGCACAAGTTAATGAATTTAAGTTCACTATCATCTATGCATTGTAATACAAATGGTAAATGCAAGATTTTTTAGAGGCAAAGTTAACCAAAACACAGTTTCATTCGATTAAAATAAGGTAGAATTAATTTAGAGTGACATATGTGACTTAAAAATTTATACAAATTAAATGTGGTAAGAGCTATTTCATCACATTCATTGATGATTATACAAAATACTGTTGTATATTCTTGTTGAAAAGTAAAGATGAAGATATGGAAGTGTTTAAACACTACCAGAATAAAGTTGAAAATCAACTTGAAAAACGAATAAAAATGATCCGTAGTGATCGAGGTGGAGAATATGTAGTGCCATTTCAAGAATTCTACTCAGAATCTAGAATTATTTATCAAACAACATCATCATACTCACCTTAATGAAACAGTGTTGTTGAATGCAATAACTGAACTCTTAAGAAAATAATGAATGCAATATTGATAAGTTCAGACTTACCTTATAACTAGCGTGGGAAGCTACACTTTATGCTAATCACATCCTTAATAAAATACCACACAAAAGTAAGGTGAAACACCTTACGAATTATGAACATGTCAAAAACTTTCATACAAATACTTAAAAGTGTGGGGGTGCTTAGGAAAAATCCATATACCTAAACCTAAATAGCTTAGGATTGGACCAAAAACAATAGATTGCATCTTTATTATAGTAGTGCATATCGATTTCTGGTTCGTAAATCAGAAATACTTGATATACATGAAGATATTATAATTGGATCAAGATATTCTGTATTTTTTGAAGACATCTTTCCTTATAAAGGAGAATAAATAAGTTCACAAAGCGAACTTACGATTCTCCGAATGAAAAATCATCAAGAAGATGAAAAAACAAGGTGCAATAAGGGGCTAAAGAATACTAAGACATTACATTTTTCGAAGCAATGTCCACTCCCGAATTACCTTATTGGAAAGAAGCTGTCAACGATGAAATTGAATCCATTATGCAAAATCATACTTGGGAATTGATTGATCTTCCATCAGAAAATAAAGCTCTAAGCTACAAATGGGTCTTCAAAAAAAAGTTGAAGTTTGATGGATCAATTGACAAGTACAAGGCTCGATTAGTAGCCAAAGGGTATAGAAAAAGAGAAGGTCTAGATTGCTTCGATACATATTCACCTATTACAAGGATCAAGTCTATTCGAGTTTTGATGGCAATTGCGGCATTGCATAATCTTGAAATACATCAAATAAATGTTAAAACAAAAATCGAAGCAACATGAAAAATTTGACAAAACTATATTGTCACTTCAAAAATTAATGAATGTGATAAATGTGTTTACATCAGAAGCACATCTAATGAATATATGATTATGTGTTTATATGTTGATGATATGCTAATTATGAGTAATAACTCGAAAGTTATTACTACAACCAAGAAAATATTGATAAAACACTTTAATATGAAAGATATGGGAGTTGTTGATGTCATACTAGGGATTAATATCTCCAAGACGCTTGAAGTTAGTCTCAATCGCATTATGTTGAGGCCATACTTAAGAAATTTAAGGCGTATAATGATAATTCGGTTAAAACACTAAATATTCACACGTTATAGGAAATTTAATATATATTACAAACTATACGCGTCCGAACATAGTATATGTAGTCAACAAGTTAAGTAGATTTATAAGTAATCCAGAAAATGACAATTGGAAGGCATTAACAAGTTCTTAAGTACTTAAAACACATGGTAAATTATAGATTACATTATTCTAGATATCATGTGGTGTTAGAAGGACATCGATACGAATTGAATATCTGATACAAATGGTTCAAAGTCTATAAGTGGTTATATTTTTACCATTGGAGGTGGAGCCGTATCCTGAAAATTCTCTAAACAAACATGTATATCTCTTTCCATGATGGAATCAAAGTTTATTACTTTAGATAAAATCGGCAAAAAAACAGAATGGTTTCGTAAATTTTTCAAGGATATTTCATGTTGCGAAAAGGAGGTACCAGCTATCAGCATACAATATGACATTCAACGTGCTATTGTTAGAGCACAAAATAGTATGTATAATGGTAAATCTCGACACATCGTCGGAAACATAATACTATTGAATAACTAATTTCGAATGGTATAATCTCTGTTAACTATGTTAAATCAAAGGAAAATATAGCGAATCCTTTGACAAAATGATTATCGAGGGATCAAGTGTACCATTTTTCGCGAAAAATGAACCTCAAGCCCATTGACTAAAATCACCACAGCGGTAATCCAACCTTGTTGACTGTAGATCCCAAGATCTTGATTTAATGAGACAACAAAGTTATAAATAATTCAGGCGAGCACTTATACCCATTCTAAAATAATGAAAGTGCTAGAATGTTAAGTGTATTAGGATAAGTAATACTTTTAAAGAATCATATATATTGTAAGATACCAAGAAAAGTATTATATGATATTATTGAAGCATCTATGTTAAGTGTGAGGTGTGACTGCTTCTATAAGAATTGAGGCTTAAAATTCTCTTAAAAAACTTATGAACCAAGAGTTGTTCATGGCCAAAATGAGCACAACCATGAGAACCAAAGTTGTTAGAGAAGTTATGGTATTGATACAATTGTTTTGATTTACAACAATGGCTAAATTGTTCAAGANATGGTATTGATACAATTGTTTTGATTTACAACAATGGCTAAATTGTTCAAGACTTCATGTTCACTGATTAGCCTAGTAAATTCTATTGTATTCGACTAAGAAATGTTCAAAACCAAAAGCTACCTCTCATGATGCTATAGTTTGTCGTTTGTACTCCGTTTTAGAGTCTGCATTTCATGTGCATGTTGGTAATTTCTATTCATGTGGGGGATTGTAGGAAAAAAGTTAAGAAAAATTAATTTTTATCAATCTTTAACCGAATATTTGGATAGGTCCTGCTTTTTGAATTTTATAAGAAATGAGTCACATTCTACTCGCCGAGTACATGAATTTGGTATATTTGGAAGTCAAAAATTATTTCCAGATGAATGAGAAATTAATGGATGAAATTAGGTTGAAATCATGAATTTTTGAATAAAATGAAAAAGTCAATGGATGAAACCTCTGCTTGAGCGATGCTCCACGCCAAGCAAGCAACGATGTCTCTGCTTTCAGCATTCGAGCGGCCAAGTTGACGACCAGCGAGTGCCCATGCACCCATGCGACTGTTCGAAAATAGTTTGATTTTTAGGTTTTGTCATTTCGTGTGCACCTCTTCAACCTCTATAAATTAGACCCATATATGTTGGTTTTATTCACTTGAGTCCTATGCATTAATATCATATCATATAGCAATAAACTTCTGTCGAAATTCTACATCAAAACCAGCCTTTCATTTTCATAAAAACAGAGTTCAAAATACTTTTTGGTTAGTCTTTTCAAGTGATTTGAAGTACTGCAATCTCTTGATCATTGCATTTTGGGGAACGATTACCATATATTAGACACCTGTACGGGACAAATTCGTCTTTAAGGACATGATGACTGTAAATCACTCATTAAACTAATACTTTTAAAACATAGTTTTTGGCTTGTTCTTGAGCACTTATGAGTGTCTTGATGTGTTTGTTCATGTTGTTTTGTAATTTAGATACATTGGAGAAAAATGACGTATTTTGGAGTTTGAGATGGATCCACGTGTAATCATAAAAGTAGGCTTGAAGATGATATGAAAAAAGAAGAAAAATAAAGTGGAGAAAATGAGAAATGGAAGCCAAACGAAAGAAATTAGCAGGAAGTTAGGCGCTACAAGGCCCAGCCCAGGAAAAATCAGCAGAATGGCTGATGCCACGACGCCAACCAGTGGGCGCTGCGGCGCCGCAGCATATTTGACGCGGCGCCGCTTCTAGGGTAAAAAAAAACATAATTTTCTTTATTTTTTCGGCTGAGTCCAACTTCAATCCGTCTTGATACCTAAGAGACTATAAATACATCATTGAAGACAAAAAATAAGGGTAGAAAAAGGGATTAGGAGGCAAGAAAAAGGAATCGACAACGGATTGGAGAAGAATTCAAGTGGCAAAACAGTTTTTGTTATTCTTTTCTTCTCCATGTTCTTTACTTTAGAATTTAATATGTTGTTTCTAATAGTCATGAACTAATTCTAATAGCTAGGGTTTGATGTAACTAAACTTGAGACATATTTGAATTTTAATATAGTTAATTCATTTGATTTTTTTGTTAATTTATTTGTGTTAATTCTTGTGCAATACTTTCAATTACCTGATCAATAATTGAATGATTTGATACTTTAAATTTCGGTACTCGATAGAGGAAAATGTAGGCATGATCTAAGAATAATATAACCTAAGAAATTATTGGTTTCGAAAGAAAGTATAATTCCTTTGAGGCTTATTTCATTTAAGAATCCTATGCAAATACTTTCTATAGTGTTAATTCGAAATAGAGATATTAGAATTAAAAAATAGAAATATGTTCTATTTAGCACTCGAGAGAGGGAATATAATTTAACCTAAGTTTATTGCCTATGAATACAGGAAAATTCGATAGAAGTAACTATAGAAGTTAAAAGATATTGTTGATAGTGAGGTGAAATCAATCCCTAGGCTTTCTTACATTAATAATTCTCCTCTAATTTGTTTTCATTTCATTTGAATTGTTACACATTCATATTATTTAAGATAAACACATTGACTTGAGATTTGATTTTTCTAGATAAAGTAAAAGCTAAAATAATTATAGTATTATTAAACATTCATATTAGTTTAGGATAAAAACATTGAATTGAGATTGGTGTCGTCTAGATAAAGTAAAAGCTAAAATAATTATAGTACTTAGTATGAATTAAATTACAATTCCTGTGGGTTTGACACTTTTGACTCTTTTACAATATTACAAAACTTGACACCGTACACTTGCAAAATAAATCATGTTATAGAAAATGTGTGACAAGTTTTTGGCGTTGTTTTCGGGGATTGTTTTCATTTGATTTCTATTGATATTATTACCAATTAGCTTTTATTTTAATTTTGATTTTAATTTTGATATAATTCTTCTCTATCTCTAATAGTTCTTTGGTTTTTATTTTCAAATGTGTATTCGAAAAGCTAAGAATCTTAAATTATTACCTGTTGATCCTGAACTAGAATGCACATTCCGCTTTCTCAAGAGTATACAGAAAAATGAACGTGAAGCAATGACAGAACAAGAAGCAAGAGCAGCTAATAAAAATAACCAACAACGAGCTATTTGGGACTATGTCAGGCCAGTGGTCAATGACAACTATTTCGGTATTGCGCCCCTGGCTATTGCCGTAAATAATTTGGAAATAAAGCTAGGATTGATACACATGGTACAACAAAATCAGTTTAGGAAAGCTCCGACAGAAGACCCAAATGCCCATCTGGGCTCTTTCCTGAAATTTGTGATACAATGAAGATGAATGGAGTTACTGGAGGCAATTAAACTTCGTCTTTTCTCCTTCTCCTTGAAGAATAAGGCCAAGGTTTAGTTCCAGTCACTATCATATGGTTCTATCTCTACTTGTGATGAATTAGCTCAAAAATTCCTCATGAAGTACTTCTCACCTTCCAAATCAGCTCAACTTCGGAGCAAAATTGGTCAATTCAAACAATATTGACTTCGAGCCATTTTATGAAGCGTGGGAGATTCAAAGACCTGCTTTGAAGGTGTCCTCAACATGGTTTTCAAAATTGGATGCAAATTGAGATCTTCTACAACGGGTTAAATGGGCAAATAAGAACCATAGTGAGTGCAGCGACATGAGGTATATTAATGGCTAAAACAATAGATGATGCACATGCTCTATTAGATGACATAGCTACTAACAGTTACCAATGGTCGAGCGAGAGATCAAGCATATAGAGAGTAACAGGTTTACATAAAGTGGATCCTATCACTACACTAGCAACTTAGGTTTCAACACTTATTAATGAGATAGCTATACTTACTACTCAGAGTAATCAACAGAAGTCGGATTTGGTTATGGTTGCTTCCGTAGCACATTAGGAGACAGAAATAGCGAATGAGCAAGCTCAGTATGTCAACAACAGGAATTACAACTAGAGACGAAACTACTATTCTAATCACTACCATCCAGGGCTTCGGAATCACGAGAATTTGTCATATAGAAATAACATGAATGCACTTCAACCTCCTCTCGGTTTCAACACTCAACAGTCAGAAGGGAAAACATCTTTAGAAGACTTCCTGGAAACTTATATTTTTGAGACAAGATCGCAGTTCAACAAAGATGAATCACGCTTGGATAATATTGAGACTCATGTGACCAATATGTGAGCTACAATGAAGAATCTTGAAGTTCAGATTGGTCAGTTGGCTCCATCAATGAAAATTCAACAATAAGGGAAATTTCCAAGTGATACACAGGTGAACCCATAGGAATATTGCAAAGCTATTACTTTGAAGAGTGGCAAGGAAGTTGGAGAGAACACGCCTATATCGCCATCAACCTCTACACCTAATCAGAGTGAAGAACAGACGGTTGTAGAATAAGAAAATCAGGCCGACCAATCAAAGTAGAATTACAAGTCTAATTCTATATCATTCCCTGATAACCCACCAATCATCAAACCAATACTTCCATTTCCTCAGAGATTCCTGAAGAAGAAATTTGATGCATAGTTTGCCAAATTCTTACATATTTTCAAGAAAATTCATACTAATATCACATTTGCAGATGTTTTGGAGCAGATGCCAAACTAGTCTAAGTTCATGAAAAAGGTAATGTCAAAGAAAAGAAAACTAGAAGAATATGAGACGGTTAAGTTGACAGAGGAATGTAGTGCTATTTTTCAAAATAAGCTTTCTCAGAAAAGAAAAGATCCAGGCATCTTCACTATTCCATGCACCATTGGAGGCTCCTTTTTTGACGAAGCGCTTTGTGACCTTAGAGCAAGCATCAACTTGATGCCCTTGTCAGTTTTCAAGAAGAAGCCTTGGGGAGGTAAAACCAACAAAAGTTACCCTACAACTAGCTAGCAGGTCCCTCATATACCCACGAGGAATTATTGAAGACATTTTAGTGAAGGTTGATAAATTCATCTTCCCAACTGACTTCGTGGTATTGGATATGGAAGAAGATCTAGAGATTCCATTGATTCTGGATAGTCCATTCTTAGCAACTGGAAGAGCAATAGTCGATGTACAAAGCGGGCAGTTGACTTTGAGAGTGAATGAAGAAAAAGTGATGTTCAATATCTACCAAGCAATGAGATTTTCGGATGACACCGATATTTGCCATAGAATTGACTTCAGTGATTCTATCATGAAGGAAGAAAAAACATTCATTGAAGACCCTTGGAGTATTGTATGATCTTTAGTGCAATAAAGGATGATATTGACACTTCTGGAAGATACATGGGAAGTAAGGACTTAGTTGACTGCATATTGGCCCTTGAATCATTGCCAGTTGACCGTAATCACAAATTGAAGATATTCAGCATGCAGTGGGCTCAGATGATAGCAAGGGTAATGAAAGCAGTAAAAATTTGAATTGAAGCAATTTCCAGGGCACCTTCGATATGCATTTTTGGAGGAAAAGTCTACGTCTCTGGTGATTATTTCTTCCTCACTGACCAAGGATAAAGATGACAAGTTACTAAAAGTATTAAGAGAACATAAAGCTGCTTTGGGTTGGTCTATAGCTGATATCAAAAGGATAAGTCCTACAATTTACATGGACAAAACCCTCATAAAAGACTCTTATAAGTCGTCTATTGAACATCAAAGGAGACTAAATCCAACTATGAAAAAAGTGGTGAAAGCAGAGATACTCAAGCTACTTAAGACATGGATTATATTTTCTATTCCAGGTGATACTAAAGAAAGGAGAAATGATAGTAACCAAGATCGACAACGACGAGCTGATAATTACAAGAATAGTGACTGGTTGGAGGTTTGCATTGATTACAGAAAGTTGAACAAAGCAACTAGAAAAGATCACTTTCCACTTCCATTTATTGATCAAATGCTGGACAGACTAGCGAGCTACTCTCATTATTATTTTCTTGATAGTTATTTTGGCTACAATTAGATTTTAATAGCACAAGAGGATCAGGAGAAGACCACATTCACTTGCCCATATGAGACTTTTTCTTACAGACGGATGTCATTTGGCTTATGCAATGCTCCAACCACTTTTCAGAGATGTATGATGGCTATCTTCGTAGACATGGTAGAGTAAATCATGGAGTTATTTATGGATGATTTTTCTGTTTTTGGAAAATCATTAAACGAAAGCCTTGAACTATTGAGGAAGGTGTTGAAAAGATGTGAGGACTCCAATCTTGTACTTAATTGACACTTTTTAAAGTTATATGGTGGCTATCTTTACAGACATTGTAGAGGAAATCATGGAGGTATTTTTGTATGATTTTTCTGTCTTTGGTACTTCTTTTGATAATTGCATTCACAATCTCTCTTTAGTATTGCAACGCTGTGAAGAAAAGAACTTAGTTCTTAATTGTGAGAAGTGTCATTTAATGGTACAAGAAGGAATTGTGTTAAGCAACCTTATTTCAGCAAAGGGATTGGAATTCGACATAGCTAAGATAGATACAATAGCAAGGCTACCACCATCCACTAATGTTAAAGGAATTCAGAGTTTCTTGGGTCACGCTGGGTTCTACAGGAAATTTATAAAGATTTCTCGAAAATTGCTAAACCTCTTTGCAACCTTTTGGAGAAAGACACAACTTTTATCTTTGATGATGACTATCTCAGAGCATTTGAAGCAATAAAGGAGAAATTAGTTACAACTTCCATTATGATAGTACCGAATTGGGATCAACCATTTGAAGTAATGTGTGATGCAGTGATTATGCAGTATGAGCAGTTCTGGGACATAGGTGTGAAAAGATTTTTCGGGTAATTCACTATGCTAGCAAAACCTTGAATGGAGCTCAATTAAACTACACCATAACAGAGAAAGAGATGTTAGCAGTTGTCTTTGCTTATGACAAATCCATATCTTATCTAATTGGTGCCAAAGTATTCATTTACACAGATCATGCAGCGATCCGATATCTATTTGAAAAAAAGAAAGATGTTAAGCATCGTTTAATTCGGTTGGTTTTGATGTTGTAAGAATTCGATGGAGAAATCCGAGATAAGAAAGGCAGTGAGAATGTAGTTGCTGATCAACTATCACAATTGGAGAATGAAAAGGTGATAGATAACAATCCAATTCGGGAAACTTTTCCCGACGAGCTCCTATTAGCAGTTTCTTCAAGACTTCCATGGCATGCTGATTTTGTTAATTACTTGGCTTATGAAAGAATGCCACCTTACTTGAATTCTCACAAAAAGAAGAAATTCTTACGTGATATCAAGTCATATCTATGGGATGATCCATTTCTCTTTAGAAAATGCACAGATATGATGATTAGGAGGTGTGTCCTGATGGAGGAGACAAAACTAATTATGGAGCATTGTCATTCCTCACCTTAGGGAGGTCACTTCTGTCCTACACGTATTGCCTCTAAGATGTTACAATCGGGATTCTATTGGCCAACTCTTTTCAAGGACTGCTACACCTTTGTGAAGACATGTGACCGTTGTCAACGTATTGGAAATATCTCAAGGCGTCACGAGTTTCCATTGACTAATATGCTCGAGGTGGAATTATTTGATGTGTGAGGGTATAGACTTCATGGGTCCGTTTCCACCGTCCTTTGGCCAAATATATATCCTTCTTACAGTCGACTATGTCTCCAAATAGGTTGAGGCCATTGCTACACCAATAAATGATGCAAAGGTCATTTTGAAGTTTCTATAGAAAAACATCTTCACACGGTTTGGCACACCTAGAGCAATAGTAAGGGATGAAGGTACAATTTCTGTAACAAACTTTTTAATTTCCTTTTGGCTAAATACAATGTCAGGCACAAACTAGCACTTATCATCCTCAATCCAATAGATAAGTAGAAGTTTCTAAGAGGGAGATTAAACAAATTTTAAAGAAGACAGTGAACACCAACCGCAAGGATGGGACTCATAAACTTGATGAAGCATTGTGGGCATATTGAACAACTTTCAAAACGCCAATTGGAATGTCACATTATCGTTTGGTATTTGGAAAAACATGCCACCTACCGGTTGAATTGGAGCATCAAGCTTATTGGGCTGTGAAAAAGTTGAACCAGATATGACATTAGTGGGAGCACAACGCTTATTTAAGCTCGATGAGCTTGATGAATTTTGGAACGAGGCATATGAAAATGCCAAAATCTACAAAGAGCGAACAAAGCTGTGGCATGGCAAGAGGATCCTAAGGAGGGAATTCAAACCAGGAGAACGGGTTCCACTGTTCAATTCTGGGCAAGCTTAGATCATGGTAGTTGGGACCATTTGTAGTCCATAAGGTGTTCCTCTATGGTTCAATGGAATTGATAAGCAAGGATTGATCCATCTTTCAGGCGAACGGTAAACCGCTCAAAACACTATTACGGTTAAGAATATCGGGATGTGGAAGAAATTGCCCTTGGAGAATCAACTTAGATCTACATCATCGTCTATCTATTGAAGTTAAAGAAGCGTTTTTTGAGAGGTAACCCAAGTTCTATACCTTTATTTTAGTTTTCAATTCATTCTATAGGATTTTCTCATTTTGGTTAGGTTAGTAACGTTGTGTTTGTGTTTTTATAGGTACATTAGTAAGAAGCATCAGACTTAGATGACTATGGGGACGGGCTATAGTGGAGCTTGCAGGTAAAAAATAAAAATAAAAAAAACAAAAAATAAAAAAAATATGTATATATATAATTCGAAACTTTTTTTTTTATAGTAAGTTGGGCACTGCAGCGCTTATATTGGACGTTGTAGCGTCCCTTTTCAAAAATTACAAAAACAAAAAATTTACAGTAAGATGTGCATTGCGGCGTCCGCAGTTTTAAGAAAATGGGGGGAGGGGGGAAGATCCTACCCCTATCTCAATTAGTCATTTCCTCTCCCTCTTCTACATTTTTCCTTTCCATCTTCTTTAGGATTCCCCTCTACCGTCTTTTCTTTTCCCCCACACGACACTTCCCCACTACTTACACAACTATTTTGTAACCCTAGTTTGTTTTCTATTTTTCCTTTCTTTCACTTTTCTTGATAAATTCTTTCATGGCCGATAATTGCGCTTTTGTTGGTGAATTTGAGTAGGTACTTGGATGTTTGAGGGTGTGGTTTCCTATGGGCTTTAGTGAATTGCAGGTTTGAGTGTTTGGTGTTTTAGTGGGGGTAGTACAAAGTGTTTGAGGAATTGTCGGTGTGACTTTTTGTGTTCTATTGTGGTGCTTTCCTCGGGGTTATTGGAATTGTGGTTTGGAATTGTGTGTTCGGTGTCGTCTAACTTGGCGGATGAGGATATCTTAGACTTGAATTGGGTGGTATACTTTGGCTTGCCTTCGGTATTATTGAGCGCTTTCATGGATTTATACAACATGCCTCCCCGGAAGAAATCTAAAACCACGACACCTCGTCTACCACTTGTTATGATCGACGGCGATTTGTGAGCCCCGAGGTGGAAGAACGTTTTAAATAGATGGTGATATATTAGAACTACATTCAGGAGCGAGGTTTTGAACATTTATTGCCCGAAAAAATATAGTCTGGGGTGGGATAAATTTTCTATACAACCCGGGGCGGCCTCCATTCTTTTGGTGAAGGAGTTTTATGAGAATGCGAAGGAGTATGAGAACTTCAAGGTATTTGTTTGGGGTCATTGGATCTAGTTTGATAGTGTTTCCATCAATTTCTTCTACCACACACAGGATATTCTAAATGATGACTACTCCATGTTGCATATGATGGGGTTGACCCAACCATCTTACTTTAGACATTAGCGCGCGAGGGAACCGAATGGAAACAAAATGCCAGTGACGTGACTAACTTTCCTGCCTTGAGAAAGTTATTCAGACTAGTACCCTGTGCATATTAGCTGGGTCAGCTACTGGGAGCTTGGGACACCACTCCTTAATCCATGATCTTTGTATACAAGGGGGTGTTACCACGGTGGAATCTGAGGAAGTGCTACACCCTTGGCCAGTACTCACGCGGTACTTTCGGGATAAGATCACGGGGCCTCGAGATAGGCTTAGCTCTACTTAGTTCTCTCATCAGGCACCACCGCCCCCACCACCTCCTCAAGCTAGTGATGCTACAGGGGAAATACTTAGGCTGATTGAGGCAATGGACTTGCGAATGACTCATTGGCAGGAAGGAATGCAGGGGTGAATTGGATCAATTGCAGTCATCCATTTATAATCAGTTTCAATATCAGAATGCTTGTAGTGTGGTCACGGCTTCTGCATACCCTGATCTTACGCTCCTTCCACCACCATTGTTTCCATCTCATCCCCAAAATTCGGCTCCACCAAGTGAGGACGAGGACTTTTGATGTTTTCACTAAGGTATCCTTCCATTTTATGTCTTTTTCACATTAGGGACAATGTACTCTTTTGACTTGTGAAAAAAAATTTGTATGCTTGTATGGGTTGGATAGTTTTGTTGGCAATGATGCAGCTATAAAAGAAACAAACATGACTTGGTTGTGAATTATGAATAAGTTGTGTGCTTGAGTGGAAGTCTTACTTACCTTTGCAGAAAATTGTAACATAAATGCACGTGAATTGAATATGGTGTTGGACAAGAATAAGTTGATTCATAAATAATATAGGCTGAATCAACAACCTTAGAAGCTGAATCCAGATGACCTATAACATTACCATACCTTTAAACCAAATTTAGGATGTTTGGGTGGTTGAGCTGTTGTAGGGAAACTTGGAAATAAATATGGATTCCATGTATGATAAAGTTGTGTGGATTGTATGAGACCATTAGGATGAAAATTTGGTGAAAACTCTAAGTTAGGGGTTGATTTTCGAGAATGAATGTTTTATAAGCGGCATTGTACTAATCACTACATAAAAGAAAAAAATTGTTGTGAAGCTACTTTAAAAGATCCCTATGAGGACAATGTTAACAATCTCACCGTGAAACGTATCTTCGTAGCCTTTATGACTCCAGTGATTAAGCTTGCAAGGGTTTAAAACTTCATGCCCTAAAATCATCTGATTTGAGAGTCATCGGCCTAAAAGTTCACTACATGGATTATTTAGAAAGCTTAAGAGAGAGACGTCCGCACATATGATCCATATATATATATATATATGAAAAAGCAAGTGCATATAACAGAAGACGTACTATATGTCTTGATTAAGCCCCCAAACACTTATTTTAGAGGATTAGACATTTGATAAGGGGTTAGTAACTTAATTTATTCTTGGAAGTTGATGTAGTAAAAAATAAGGAGAATCCTCATTTGTTGATATGTGAACTACAATCAATAACATCTATCTAGAAAAGGGAGGGTAAGGGGCAGTGATTTGAAAACTAATCTTAGATTATGCCCTCGGGAAAATAGTGAAAGGAAATTAAGTTTGGGGTGTGTGAACCCCATGAGTGGAGAAAAGAAATAATTGCCTCTTAAGGTTGGAAATTGAATCGACATAAAACCGCACAGCAATGTATTTGATTCTTTACACACACACATTTTGCATTGGAAAGTTAAGAAATTGACTTCTGTACTATAACTCTGAAGTGGTTCATGAATTCGACATTACATCTTCAATGCTGAGCCATAAAAACAAGCTATCCAGCTAAATATGTATTTGAATCTTTTGGTAATGTGTTTTATTTGTGTGTTTCTAAGTCTTATTTGCGTATTGTTTTGTGTTTGCTCGAGGACAAGCAAAGAATTAAGTTTGGGGGTGTTTGATGAGTGTAAATCACTCATTAAACTAATATCGTGTATCAAATGGTTGTCTTTTATGCATTCATTGAATATTGTGCTTCTTGTTTTTAACACATACAACACGATGGGAATTCAAATACAGTACTCTTAAGATTCATCGGGTAGGTAATTAACAAATTAGTCCATGGATTTGTAATCATGATTTTATAGATGTCACGGAAGCTTGCTCCAAAATCTTCGAAACCGTGATTTTCAGGATCAGTTTCACATTACATTTTCTACCAAACAACCAATCCAAATGGCTTCGACCCACAATCAATATATTCAAATTGGTTACTTCTCAATCTCAACCATAAATGACAAGACAATGATTTTGATTTGCAGACACAAAGGTAATAAAAGATGGTAGAAAAAACTGGTTGAAGAAGACACAAAGAAGGGACCAAAAGCAAGAACCAGCCATACATTTCTTCTCCAACACAAAGCATCTGTCTTTATCTTAAAACAAGGTAGTCACGTTTTTCTCAAAATTCATACACAAACACACACAAAAAACGGCTATGTTAAAAAACATATATATAGTAATATGTTAGATTTTAGTTGGACCAATAAAGAGGTAAAATTAGCCAAGATTAAAAACCATCCAATGGATAAATATATGGATAGTGAGTAATATTAATTCTTTAAACTACTTCCAACTGTCTATGTGATTTTCGGGTCGAGCGTTTGGACTTGATTGTTGGTAATCAATTCACCATTGGCCGATACCTGTAAAATTATATCCTGACGTTTTACATCAAACCCGAGATTATTGGATATCAAAACCCAACAAATCTCCATATTTATACCCAATCAATCTACAAGTAAACAAAATTAAAAATTAATACTTGCGTAATCAATGTAACCAATAAAATTGGGATTACAAAACTTACCTCGTGTTTCAGAGCCAAAACCCCATGAAAATATCTCACCACATTTATCATATCTCATTCCGTGATACTCGCACCTCAAGAACACATATCTCTTTTCATTGTCCATCATGTTCACGAGACTGATTACTTAACTCATGTCTCATTGGTAAACCACAATAGATCCTTAGTCCACGGGATAATCATCTATCACCACCTCACTTCTCTTAACTTAAGTGGATGATGGGTTTCCACATAATAAAAGTGATAGAAGTGTCTCTCTTATAGTCCACCTGTACATGGTCTTTCACAAATAATGGTTCCAAACATTTAGTCACCTCTCCACTCGTGATCCAAATGTCACATTTCACATCCCTAGTACATACCACCAATGTACCTCTAGACATTTATACGCCACATTACCAAAAGACATACAACACTCTTACCACTAATGCATCCCAACCCACACTATGCATGCAAACACATTACACTAAGTAATCAGACTACTCTCAAATTCATGCAAATGCACATATCAAACCCATTGAAATGCAACATATAATCATGCAATAGAATTAAACAATTACGCACATGCAAAAAAGATTACACACAAATGCACATGCACCAACTATGTTTATTCTCAATAAATCTCACTAGGGTTATCATTCAACCTTATAGCCACATTCACCTCACCTCTCATTTTACCCTTATTCTTCTTCTTGGACAGTCATTCCAAAAGTGTCCAACGGGGTCAAGTTCAGGTATTCCAATAGAATAATCAATGCAACACGAAGGGGTGTCAACAAAAAATTCAATTTCTTACGTAATACAGTCTCACACAAATTACTTAGTGGTAATTAAACACAAAAAGAAATATCAACTTGTAATTAAATTTATCACTTCAAATAGAGCAATAATTTCTAAATTTCTAGCATAAGCTATAAGTACCCCATATGGCAACTCCAATTCTAATGGCACCCCACACAACGACTCACTTATCCTGAAATTAAACAGATAAGCTAATAAACCAAATTTGGTAATAAGCTAATAAACCAAATTTAGACTCACTTTGGGTTCAATTTTACGTTACATTTTCTACCAAACAATCAATCTAAATTTGACCCACAGCCAATATATTCACCTCGGTTACTTCTCAATCTCACCCACAAAGGACAAGAAATGATGTTGACTTGTAGCCACAAAGGAGATAAAAGAGGGGAGAAAAAGCCGATTGAAGAAGACACAAAGAAGGGACCAAAAGCAAGAAGCAAGCACACGTTTCTTCTCCAACACAAAGCATTCGTTTTTCTCTCAAAACAAGGCAGTCACGTTTTTCTCAAATTCATACACAAAAAAGAGCTAGGTTAAGCAACATATATATAGGAATATGTTAGGCTTTAGTTGGACCAATAAAGATGTGAAATGGGTGAAGATTAAAAGCCACCCAATAGGTAAATATATGGACAATGAGTAACATTAATTCCTTAAATTAATTCAAACGATCCATGTTATTTTCGGATTGAACTTTTAGACTTGGTTGTTGGTAATCAATTCACTAGCGGTTGAGGCATGTGAAATTATATACCGACATTTTACATCATAGCCCGATATTTATTGGGTATCAAAACCCAACAATAGATAATGCCAAAATTAGTTGAGAAAGTGGGAAGCATTTTAAACCTTTCTAAATCCAAAAGTTATGGACTATCAAAGTTATCAAGTAACTTCTAAATCCAGGCCTCTATGATGAGAAGAAAAGAAATTAATACTAATAAACATTAATAGAAACATAAGAAAGTTGAATTCACTAGACTATTAAAGTATAACAGACAACCAATAATGAATCCAGGATATTGAGCGAGCTAGGGTGATTGTTGACGATCGCAATAGTGGGATTATTTATTAATATTTAATTACACAATATTAAAAAAAATTCAATCAATATATAAATGTATTAAAACGTAAAATAATAAGAAAAAATACAAGTTTCAATCATATATGTATGAACAAATTTCATGTTTTTACGAACTTAAACGAGAAGATGAAATTTATATGTAAAACATGATTAAATGATAAAGACAAGTTTCGAGTTTAGGTGAAGCTTACGCATAATTTTTAAAACAATGATTTTTAGAACTATAAATATTCTTTACCCCAAAAGAAAAAGAGTTTTTCAAATTCTAAAAAGAATAAGGAACAATACTTAGACGATCGAGATTTAAATTTTACACAATAAATTCATAAAACTTAAGGATAAAAATAAATATCATAAAGTAATAATTTGAGTAAATAAGTTTTTGAAAGAAATTATTTCGGAAACAAAAACTAATAATATATAATTGTTTAGTTATTATTTACTGTAAAAAATTCAAATGACAGTGGAAAAGCATAAAATCGAACCCTAAGCTTCTTGAATGTAAATCAACATTCTACCATATGAGCTACATTAACTCCGAGTTTAGGTAAAGCTTAGGCATAATTTTTAAAACAATGATTTTTAGAACTATATATTCCCAAAAGAAAAAAAATGTGTTTTGAACTTCAAAAAAATAAAATAATAAAGAGTAATACTTAGATTGTCCAACTTTAAATTTTACACAATAAATTGATAAAACGTAACAATAAAAGTATATATTATAAAGTAATAATTTGAGTCAATAAGTGTCTAAAGAAATTATTTCAGAAACAAAAACCAATAACATATAATTGTTTAGTTATTATTTATTGGGTTCTATATGATATTGGGACATTGATAAATATATATATTTAACACAAAATATTCATTAATCATTTTTCCCAACGGATGCAGCAAGGGCGGCGGCTCCGACTCGTCGGGTGCTAAATCCGCCCCTACAGACGACAAGCCAATTCTTTAAATTATTCAAAATGCCTAAATTCGAAGCCAATTCTTTAGATTACTCAAAATGCCTAAATTCAGCCTACAACAACTCGTTACTGCCCTCCTTGAATCAATCTGAGTCCATTGGCTAATGCTGTCTCCCCCTCATCCCTAACAAACAAACCCTCAACCAATTCCAATATACAATCCATATCCTGCCTCCACGTCCATGCTCAACTCCATTTCTATATCCATAAATTCTACATGATGCAACAAAGCCATTCTAACTTTATCTTGCTACAACTAGCCTAGTAATTAAACTGTCTCTCAATATAGAAAAACCTGCTTTTCAAACCAGTTTTGCCAATTTACACATGAAAAAACCATGCATGCTATCCAAGGCGGAGCTAGTACTCTGATGGTCAAAGGTGGATTCAGGATAGGACTAAATTTTTTTTCAAAGGTGGATTCAGGATAGGACTAAATAATTTTTTTATTTATCAAAAAATAAAAAAAGATTTACCCATGGAAAATCGAAATGGGCTCGGAGGGGACTGGGCTAAAGTTCAGCCCTATCCCTCCTAAATCCGTCGTTAGCAACGGCTACCAGTGCTACAATGTAAGCAACATGCGGTGGCCAGTAGTGCCTATTTCAATTTGCGAGATGCGTTAGCTGTAGAGATATCAGCATTTGAAGAAAACAATAAAATTATTATTTTATTCAAAAGCTTTGTAATTTTCTAAAATTAATCAAAATATAAAAATCCATTTAAAAAAAAGTAAGCGAAGGAAAAACACAATTCTGTTGGAGCTAAATAAAATAATTCAACAATTCAACCATATTTTTACAAGATCTGTGCGTAAAAAATGATTTTCAGATTTTGAAACCGAAAAGGAAGGAAATTTAAGGTCTAGATGTTAATCATGATTTTTTGGAAAACTTTTCCCTCCCTCTCTCAAACTTGCCCTAAACTTATGATTATTCCAAACAACGTGTACAACTAGAAAGAGAGCTTCTTCTTCGTATGAGGTCTTCCTCAAAATGATCATAATCCCATAACAATCATACCGCGAATATAATTTAATTTTTTGACGAGCCTAGAGGGTACACCAATACACTTTTGAAAAAAAGTTTCCAAGGCCATACTTTCGTAAGAGCCTGAGGGATCTTCTACTGGTATTACAACTACTTTTCTTGTTCAAGATCATTCGCCTGTAGAGTCCATTTAGACGGTTTCTTCACCAATACTCCCGAAGGATTCTTCTTTGGTAAAAAGAAAGATGTTGGTTACTGACCATCTTCATCAGACCTCAAGAGATCTCACTCTACAAGGGATCATCTTTCGAAGAGGTCGATGTAAAGTCTTTATTCAACCTTCGCCTTAACGAGGAATTAGATTCTGGCATTTACTTAGCCCTTCCTACCTTCTTCTCTAGATCAGCGAGGTCTACTTATTTATATTTTAATAAGGCTTGGGAACACATGGTCGAGGAGATTACTTAAATGGAAAGGGAAAAACTAATTGACTCTCATCTTTCTCGAGCCGCTGTCCTGTATCACGACTAGTAAGCAGAGTACGAAGTTTGTGTTCAGCGAACTTCGTCACTGGAAAAGAAAGTGAGTTTGGAAAAAAGGCGTGCACGACTTCGAAAGAGAGTGAATGAAGTAGAAAAAGAGGCTGCCAAACTTAAAGGATTGGCAAAAAATGCTTCGATTCTTGCCTCAAATGAGGCTATACTATTGGCTGGCATTTAGAAGATTGCCCAAGATCTAAAGCAAGCTAAGACAAACAACGAGGCATTCATTGTGAATGTTAATCAATAGATTAAAGGATTGTAGGGTGATCTTCTGGCTGTGAGAGTTGAAATGTTTACTGCTGTTGTTAACCCTAAAAGTGTGGTCCGCGAACCCAACTAGATGTTAGGCGAAATGCACATATGATGAATAGATGTTACTGCTTTCATTTGTTTTAAAGCAGGCCTTTTCAGGATCCTATGCTATCAATTATTAAAAAATCCATATACCCTCGGAATACCATTGGTTCTTCTCCAAGTTCTACAACTAGAGTGATCTATCTACGAGGGGCTAGACTATCTCCAGTGAAACCATATAAGGGATCCGACATGGAGATCTAAGAGTGATCAATCTACATCTTACATCTGATCAATGCAATTTGAAATACGATATTCACGGAACTTTTATTTTCTACAAGCATTCTATTAAGACCTTCGTGGGCTATTATTGCTCGTATAATCAAAGCATCATGGTGAGGATAAGTTACTTCATATTCATCATCATCATTTAATTCAATTGATGGAGATTCAGTTTTTGGATTACCTCAAACCCAGTAGTTATCCAATGTTGATTTCTTAGTGGCTCGTTCATAGTTCCTTTATGAATTCATTGTCCCTCCACCTACAAAGGATCCGTCAGTAATAATATTGATCTACTTTAAAAGTGACTGATATTTGGAGCATTCCATGATGTATTCACAGGTCTCACATTCTTTGGTCCCAATCCTCGACCTCGTCTTCTTTAACTGCTGTGGGGGGAGATTTTTGATTAATAGGAGCTTCACGTGTAATTCCTTAGTTCCTTTGTTGAGCAATCTTGATGACTTTGGAACATTCATCTGTGTCATGATCTCTAGTGCAGCGTATCTTACAAAATTTTGGCTTGCGGACCTCAATGGATGGAATGTAAGTTTCAACTACCGCTTGCAAAAAGCATAGCTGGACTTGAGGAGAGGCCGAAGAGGCCGTCCCCTCACGCCCAACTCTTTAGGGGGTCTAAAAAAATTTGTTTCCTTCTTTATTTTAAAAATTCATTGTCGTTTATACTTGTTCACTCATGCTCGATTGCTCCAAACAATGAGGCTCCTTCAACAATGATATCGTAAACCATAGAATTAATGTTTGGATTTGGAATACTCATTCCATTTTGTAACACCCCTTCAGTATATATTTATGCACCGTTACACACATCTTTGTTGATCTGATCATTTATTAATCCTAATTTTTTTAACTGCATTAACTGATAGATTTTATATATTTAAATAATTACTCTATAGTTTTGTCTCTAAATTCAATTATATTTTTTCAATAACATGTTTATCGGATAATTGATTTGTGTGTAGATTTGAATTTCTTTTCTCGATCTATAATCTGTTATTAATTAATGTGAATTTGTGTCTTTTATGGGGTAATTGGGTGCAATATATGGTTAAATATGATATGATTTATTTTTTTCAATTTTACTGTTATATTACGAAAATATTTAAGACTTTAGATAATATATCGTTATTTTTTGTTGCAATAACAATTTTTTTTCTAAGGGTTGTGAACCTTGTGCAAAATAAGAAAGTGTATAAAATATAACCATTTTTGCAGATAAGAAGTTTATTTTTTATTTCATGTGAAATTGAATTCATTATGAGTGCGAAATGTGTTTACCATACACATGTAATGGAAGGAAATCTTCTCTCACTATAGTTAAGTTAGAAACATTGATAATTATTGATTAATATTTTTTCTGTTAATAGATTGTTTGGACACTTTTTTTTCACAAATTTTCCTTCATAGATATCTTATAACCATAATGTAGAATAGAAACAAAAATCTTGATTTGATTTTGTACTTGTGGAATGGAATATTTAGGAAGTAGCTAAAGGTCAAACAAGTAAGTCAAGTATCATACCGATTACAACTGCATCAGCAGAAAGAAGTTTTTTCAACTAGAAATTAATTAAGATTTATCTTCGATCAACTTTGTCATAGCAAAAATTGAATGAATTGACCATGTTATCTATTGAACAAGAAATGATTGAACAACTCGACTATTCAAAATTGAAATTGGACGAGTTGTATTTAAGTGAATGTTTAAAATATTTTCTCATTGTTATTTGATTGTA
>CAIGRB010021278.1:0-12129 GCA_903798255.1 Fraxinus quadrangulata
ATTTAAAGTTTGTGCAAACTAGAAGAGGTAAAAAGTATTTTATTACTTTTATAAATGATTGCACAAGGTACTGATATATATATTTGCTAAGGAGCAAAGATGAGGCTTTAGAAACAATTAAGTAATACAAGAATGAGGTTGAGAATTAATTTAGCAAATGAACAAAAGTTTATAGTAATGGAGATGAAGAATAGGGAGCACTGTTTGAAGAATTTTGTTCAAATTCTGGGATTATTCATCAAACTACAGCTCCTTATTCACCTCAGTCAAACGGTATTGTGGAACGCAAAAATCGTACTCTAAAACGAATGATGAGCACTTGTTGATTAGCTTTAGTTTACCTCAAAATTTATGATGGGTGGGAGGAGAGGGAAAGCAATTCTCTCAACTAATCACATTCTAAATAAATTACCACACAAAAGTAAGAACGAAACTCCTTATAAGTTATAGAAATGTCATAAACCTTCGTAAAAATAATTGAAAGTGTAGGATGTTTGGCTAAGATAGAAGTACCAAAACCTAAACAAGTTAAAATATGGCATAAAACAATTAATTGCATATTTATTGGATATGCTAATAACAATAGTACTTATCAGTTCATTATACATAAGTCTGACATTAGGATGTATATGAAAATACTATCATTGAATCTAGAAATACTGTTTTGGACATTTTTCTTGTAAGGATAGGAAATAAATAAGTTTGCAAAAACGAAATTATGATACTGCAATTGGTAATCATTAAAGTGATAAAGAACCAAAACGTAGCAAAAGAATCAAAACATCTACATCTTTTGGTCCAGATTTTTTAACTTAATTGTTAGAAAATGAACATAGGAAATTCAATTAAACAATGTCTAGTCTAGAAACTCCATTTTGGAAAGATGCTATCGATAGTGAAATTGATTCTATTATACATAATTATAACTGAGAGTTGGTAGATTTTTCACATAGTAACAAACCGTTATATTGTAAATAGATTTTCAAAAGAAAATTAAAGATTGATGGTTCAGTTAATAAATATAATGTCAGATTGGTAGCTAAAAGATTTAAACAAAAAGAATGTCTTGATTTTTTTGATACATACTTACCTGTGACAAGGACAACATCTATTAGAGTATTAATTGCAATAGTAGCATTGCATAATTTGAAAATTTATCAGATGGACGTCAAAACAATTTTCTTAAATGGTGAGTTAGAAAAAATAATTTACATGGAACAACTCGAGGGAATCATTACTCTTGGATAAGAGAAAAATGTGTGTAAGCTCATTAAGTCATTATACGGACTAAAGCAAGCGCTACAATAATGACATGCAAAATTTGACAAAGCTATGTTGTCAATGGGTTTAAGATTAACGAATGTAATAAATGTTTTTATATTAAAACCACACCTAATTCATATGTAATTGTATGTCTATATGTTGATGACATGCTAATTATGGAAAGTAATTATGATATCATAACAACTAAAAAAAAATGTTGACAAAATATTTTGACATGAAATATATGGATATTGTTGATGTAATATTAAAAATTAAAATACTTAAGACATCTGAAGGACTTGTTTTATTCCAATCTCATTCCATTGAGATTGTACTTAAGAAGTTTCATATATATGATGAAAGTCCAGTTAAAACTCTGATAGACTTAAGTCTATATTTGGCCAAACATAAAGGCGAAATAGTATCTCAATTGGAGTACCCTCGAATAATTGGTAGTCTAATGTATATTATAAATTGCATTCGTCCGAATGTTGAGTATGTAGCAAAGAAGATTAGTAGATTTATAAGTAACCCAAATAATGATCATTGGAAGGCACTGATAAGGGTTCTTAGATATCTACGATATACCTCAAATATTAGATTACATTATACTGGATATCCAACTGTGTTAGAAGGTAACAGTTATGCTAATTAGATATTAGATACAAAAGACTCAAAATTCACTAGTGGTTATGCTTTTACTATTAGTGGTGCGGCTGTATCTTGAAAATCCTCTAAACAAACATGTATATCTCGATCCAAAATGTAATCTGAGTTCATAGCTTTAAATAAAGTTGGAGAGGAAGCAGAATGATTTCGTAATTTTTTAGAGAATATTCCATGTTGGCCTAAATCTGTGCCAGCAATTAATATGCATTGTGATAATAAATTGCTATCGGTAGAGCACAAAGTAGTATATATAATGGTAAGTCTCGACATATTCGTCGAAAACATAATACAATTAAGCAGCTGATTTCAAATGATGTTATTTTCATAGATTATATAAAGGCTAGAGAAAATCTCGCGGCTTCGCACTTACCAAGAGATCAAGTATAATGCCTATCAAGGGAAGTGGACTTAAAGCCTACTACGTAAAAATCTTTGTAATGGTAACCCAACTTTGCTAACTGGAAATTCCAAAATCTTGGTTTAATGGAACAACTAAATTATGAAGATTTAAAGAGCACTTCGGATTTAACTCTTACTTATTCCTACGATAAGAAAAGTATTATCTGCTGAAAGTTTTATGTTAAGTTATACTTTTAATGATTCATATATCTTGGACTATCTAAGTAGGGTATGTCAGCTACTTTTAATAGGATATCACCTATACAAGTGTGAAGTAGTGTCGCTTCTATGAGAATGTTTCAAATACTTGAATTCTCTAAAACACTTATGAAATTCAAGAGTTGTTCGGGGCCAAAATGAATACTATAATGAGCACTCGAAAATGTTAGGGTGATTATTATGCTGATACTATTGTCTTGGTTTACACCAGCAGCTCAAGACACCGCGTTCACTAATTAACCAAGTAAATTCGATAGTATTCTATCACGATATGTTCAAACTCATAAGGTACATATCTGGATGCAATAACATTTTGCCCGATCTCTCTATAAGGTCTGTACAGTCTATGGCATTAATTTCCATTCATGTGGGGGATTGTTAGAAAATTGGTTTTAATTAGATGGTTTGACTAACTTTTGACCAATTATTTTATTGGATCCTTTTAGTTGGACAAAAGATTTATTTGACCGAGTATATTTTATTCCATTCGTAGATTAATATAATCTATTCATTTTCTCAAAACCAATTTAGGTTGAATGAGAAATTAATGCCAAAAGATGATCGCTTGAAATTGAAATACATTGGGAATAAAAATTGGTGGAAAATTAGAAAATGACAATCTCAAATAGAAAAACTAGAAGAATAGAAATCACTTTATATTGCTTAAATTTGTAACTTAGATTTGGGTTTCAAGGGGTACCAATAGTCGTTGAAGGGGAATGACCTACATGTGCCCACACACGAGCGTCGTCGACGTCTAATCGATCGGTCAGCTCGGCTCGGCTCGGCTCGGCACGGGCACGGGCACGGGCACAGGTCGTGGGTCTTGGGCTTGGGTTTGGGCCAAGTTGGTATATATATTTTTGGTAAAATAATATTTGAACTATATTATTTTATTATTATTTGTATTATTTATTTCCCCGAATTTTTTGTACGCAACACGTGGCATCTTCTAGAAACTGGCGGTTGAACACTTGAATTGCCTGTCCAAACGAGTTGTCTGTTTAAGACACAATTTTTCGACTTTTGTGTCTTTTTGACAAATTTTTTCAACTTCTATATAAATGTTCCATACCCCGAATTTTATTAATTCCAAATCAATTCTGATTTTTCTCTCTTACAAATTATATTCCTTCTTGCATTATTCTATATTTTGCATTTCGATCATGAATATTATTTTGGTGTATTTCATTCCTCCAGTTTTAGAGAGATAAAAAACATTAGTAGATTCACAAGTCTTATAATTTGGAGTGCTACTACTACAAGTCGATGTTGTTGTATATTGGAAGACGAATATCGGAAGACCGCTGCACCAGTGCGGAGCATTGTCATCTTAAAGAGAAATGGTCGAACTTTTGCATCGACTATTATCATTTTATTCCGTTCATTTTGAAAATCGGTATTTCGCCCAGTTGATTATTCACCAAAAAATATTATTTTAAATTATTGTATGATAAAATCATTATTTGCCAACAACTATCAATAAGTACGAGATGTGCTAATTAACAAATGATTGAAGATAAAATTAGATGGATAAAAAGTTAGGAACGCAAGTGTCACAATGAGCACACATTTAAAATTATGATTATACTTAAAATGTGGTCCGAATTAAAAAAATGTGGTGTAGATATAATTATTCCAACAATAATCATAATTTTTATCTTAATGTCAATAGTAACTTAGCTTTTCTAAGGGTCATTATGTGCGAGGTCCCATTCAGTTTGAAATAATTCTATAGAAATCATTAATCTAGCCCATGAAAATCATGTGAATTTTATTTTGGATTCTTCCCAGATCTGTATATTTATTATTCTAAGATAAAATAATGGGGATTTTGATGCTCTGTCTCCCTGTTCAAATTCATTTCTTGGAATAAATCTTGTAAAAAGTAAGTTTTTTTTGATGTATATAAGGTTAAAATTAAAGGAAAATGATTGATTTACATACAAAATTATTTTACTTTGAGAAATTGTGATTGAAAAATGAAGTTCAAATAGAGACTTTGTGATTGATAATAACTTTCGGGTCTAATTTTAAAATGTCAATATTATTATAAAATGTTATCTCATTTGTGCAATACCAATATTGAATTTGAGTGCTCATTTGAGCTTAATAAAATCTAATATCATATTAAGATTTTTGGTTTTATCTTAAATTTTTATATATTGATTAGTATTATTATAATTATTTAATGTGAAATTTTTCACTTAAATAGTTTATGAAGTGACCAAAGCCGAATTCAAATCCTAGAACCTCGAAGTGGTGAGTATATAATGTTAAATCTTTATTTATTTATTTTGCAGGTTGTTTAGTTCTTAATATTATATTTAAATTTTTATTTTTTTCACCATATAATTTTATTTATTTTTATTTTTTAATGTTATTTCATTATAATTTCCATATGAGGAGATTTAGTGGAGCAATGGATCTCATGAAATATACGATAATCATTAGACAATAATTGTGAATGCGTGATTAAAATTGGATTTAGCTTGAAAATTGTATGTTACAAATAATGAAATCCAAACACAACTTTGCCTCGGTTCGACAAAATTTATAAGTCATTTGTAAATGATTAAACATTTTAAATCATATTTCTCAATAAATCCATAAATATTATTCAGTTATTCACTATCCATTTTTACCTATTTATAAATTAAATTAGTTATAATTTTTTTTTTCTCAAAAGGTGGATGTGAATAGATTTAATAGTCAAATATGAAAAGAATGAACATATTTTCATTATTTAGGTAGAAAATTTTAATTTTTTTGGGTCCTTAATATATACGGCATAAGAAAATGTCAATCTACTTTCTCTTTCAAGGGACTTTGCAAATGAAATGAGTCTGATAGTTGAAATTGCTTTATATTTCATTAAACATAGAGTTTGTTTGGGGTGAGATTTTTTTGTTTGGGGTGAGATTTTTTCATTTGAAAAATAATATTTTTAGAGAATTTGTGTTTAAAAAATAGAAAAAAATTATAACAAGAATCATAATGATTTAAGAAAATAAATAGTGAGATTAAGGAAATGATAATCTAAACCAATATAATTATTATATCTACTTAGTTTTTCCAAGTTAAGTAAAGACTAGTTACCTAAAAACTAAATTTCTTCCGTAACTGCACATTTTTTATATCTAAATTTCTCATAATGTCAGTAACAACTCCGCTTTCTCTTCTGAAATAGCTTTCTCGATACAAAAGTTTGCTTTTTAAGAATCTAGTTGATTTGAATATTTTTGTAGATCTATTCAGAGTTGGTGTAGAGAATTATTGCATGTACCAAATTTAGAAGAATGCTCCTCTTTCATTTAATTATGAAACACTCGTGAAGAAAAAAAAAAACAAAAAATATCTCCAAAAATACCTTTTGTAAACATTGAAATACACTAAATCATGTATGAATAATTCTACCCAAATCTCTAGACGCAACGTCACTAATAAGTAAACTTATGTATAAGAAAAAAAAATTACTTTAAAAATTATTCAATTCTTACACACTTTTCACTAAGATGTAATATCAAATGTCGAACAATAATCATGCTACGTGTACATCATTCTTTGTATTATTTTTTACATTCTGTCACGTGACAACAAATCATTTGACATGAAAATTCACTTTAATCATATCCCATAACCTCATCCTACCTAATCATCTTCCTCGTAATCTTATTCTTCTTATTCGTGTATACCGTATACAGAAAGGAATTCATTCACACGTTAACCACTTTAAACAAAAAAAAAAAAAACCCCACACGGTTCGCTGTATATATAAATTCCATCTCAAAACATGCATTGACAATGACTTAAAAGGTAAAAGGTATGGCGGACTAGTCTTAGTCAATGAAGTTGTACTGTACGTATAATTATTAAATAACTATTCATGGAAAAAGTTTCGTGGAGCATTCGCTCTCTGCCTATTTATCTTTATCATTTTATAATGCTGGGCTATTTCCATTTTCCTCTATATATATGAACATCATAGTTGAGGGGCTTGATTATTTATCAATTTGACTGTTGGCTTTTGATTTCTTGGATATAAGCTCGATTTCTGATAATTTTTTAGTTCTGGATATTGGATTTCTTGTGGAATTCTCCCTAATTCCGCCTTAATTTCTGTGAGTTGAGATAAGATCCCCGAAAAATTGAGGGCTTTCTGAACTCGGTTTACGAATTCTGATTTGTTAAAGATTTGGTTTGCTTTTATATTTTTTGTTTCGACATTGAGACCCCTGTGTTTTGTCAATCAATCAAAATTTCTGTAACTTCTGAAAGAATCTTGAATCAAAAGAGTTACTAGATTTTTCAGGTGAGAAGATAATTGTTTTGTGGAACTTTGACTATTTTATTAAATCCAAGTTTTAGAAGCTGATTCTTTAAGCTTTCTAATCAGATCTCTTTGCTCAAGGCTCCTAAGGCTTTGATCCGCTGTAAATTTACTCCAAAGTTCCAATCTTTATTGTCGGTGTTTATCGAATACTTCAAAGATGACGACTGGAACCCTTAAACCATTGAAAGAAAAGAAGTCGAGGAAGAGAAAACAAGTAGTTGTTGCTGATGAAAAATCTCCTTTATTGCCCACCAAGCATGAGGCAGATGGTGGGTTTGATGAGTTCGATGGAGCCTCCTTTAGCGGTGCAGTGTTTAATTTATCGACCACGATTGTTGGAGCTGGAATCATGGCATTGCCTGCAACCATGAAGGTTTTAGGACTTGTCGTTGGGATTGCCATGATCATCTTTATGGCATTCTTGGCAGAGGCTTCCATTGAGTTGTTGCTTAGGTATAGCAGGACTGCAAAATCAGTTTCTTATGCAGGTCTTATGGGGGATGCTTTCGGAAAGTATGGCAGGATGTTGATACAACTCTGTGTAATAGTCAACAACATTGGTGTGCTTGTTGTGTACATGATTATTATAGGTATTTCTTCAACAATTGAATTGAGTTATATATTCATTTTTCTCTATTGTTCATTCCATATTGATCCATGATTGATTGCTGCTCTAAATTATGTGAACTGAAGGTGATGTGCTTTCTGGAACCACTTCAAGTGGAGTTCATCATGCTGGTGTTCTTGAAGCTTGGTTTGGACTGCACTGGTGGAATGGAAGATTTTTTGTTCTTCTCTTTACTACCCTGGCGGTATTTGCGCCATTGGCCAGCTTAAAGCGAATTGGTGAGTTCCTCAACTTTTAATTAGGAAAATATATTGAAGTTAATACTTGGATGTCTTGATTATTAAGTTCAGCACACTTAATGAATGTTAAATCCTACTAAGCAGAATCTGGGAATTGGTTGGTTGAAGTTGTCTGAGAGGCTTACTTGCAGTGGTAGTATTCATCTTCTTAATTATACAATGATTGGTCCCCCAGATGGCTGATGTAGAATTCTTAGTAAATAGATTTAACTTTCCTTTTTTAAAAATTTTTTTATAAGAGAGTTCTGGTCTGACTATCAGAAAAATAAATAAGCCCGTGAATCACCATTCCCAAAATTGTTAGAAGAAAAGGATTTGAGGGTTTTTGTCCAAAATTTTTTGCTCTCTTATTCCAATGTAGATTCAGCTTTATGATATTTTTTTAATGAATTCTAAGCTAATTTTCATTGTGCCCCTGTCATATACAAATTTTGGAGGTATTTATTTTTTTCTTCTGCTCTCAGTTGCCACTTGATACTATTGGAAACTGAATATTGATTTCTTGCAATAACAGTTAGTGCTTTTCATTTGTGGTTGCAGATTCATTGGGATACACATCTGCTTTATCAGTTGCATTGGCTATTGTATTCCTTGTCGTTACCGTTGGAATTACTGTCTTCAAATTGATAGATGGAACCGTTTTGATGCCTAGAT
Organism: Fraxinus quadrangulata; assembly: GCA_903798255.1. Lineage (NCBI taxonomy): Eukaryota > Viridiplantae > Streptophyta > Magnoliopsida > Lamiales > Oleaceae > Fraxinus > Fraxinus quadrangulata. The sequence continues at coordinate 8,405 of CAIGRB010021278.1, forward strand.
TGTTTCCTGATGTTACGGATCTGACATCATTCCTCAACCTCTTTACCGTAGTTCCGGTTCTTGTGACTGCATACATCTGTCACTACAACGGTATGTTGTTTTATATCTGATATTAAGATTTCTTGTCTGCTAGTTAATGCTTCATTTGGGGGATGATAGGATACTGAAACAATACTTGGTTAAGGATTTGCAAATCAGATTAACATAGACTATTATTCACGCCACTGGGTAGGTGAACACTCTGCAGCCTGTACCTATTACCTCCAGCGCAATTTGATGGCAATTCTTTCCCACTTATATTCTGTTTTCTGGCTTCTGCTTTTAAATTATAAAGAGATAATAGAGAAACACACTCCAATGAATGTCTAAAGGTTTTTCTTGTATGCTATCAGAAAAGAAAGGGTTTTGACAGAGAAAATTGTTTGTTGTCAGATACATAAGAAAATTTTGATTTTTTGCGTTTAAACTGAACACAAACTGTCTTAAGTAGCAACATTTTAGGCAGGCATCCACGTGCTTCCATAATAATAACTAAACTTTACTGCTATTTCGAACTACGCATGAAAGCATGAACGGAGGCCCTAATAAGTTCAAGTTTTTTTGGCTTCATATCTAAGTAAAGTGTTTCCTCTCCAATGAAGATTATCATTTTACCTACCATTGTCTATTCTAATGATGTGAAAGTTTTGCAGTTCACTCAATAGACAATGAACTTGAAGACAATACACAGATAAAGGCAGTTGTGCGAACAGCCCTTTCTCTCTGCTCAAGTGTGTATGTATTGACTAGTATCTTCGGGTTCCTCTTATTTGGTGATGCTACACTTGATGATGTACTTGCCAACTTCGACACGGATCTTGGAATTCCGTATAGCTCCCTGCTTAATGACGTTGTTCGCGTTAGTTATGCTGCGCACTTGATGCTTGTCTTTCCTATCGTTTTCTATCCACTGCGGATAAACTTGGATGGCCTCCTCTTTCCATCTGCAAGGCCTTTGAATTCAGACAACTTGAGGTTTGCATCGCTCAGCACTGGGCTCATTGCAGTAGTCTTTCTGGGGGCAAATTTCATCCCCAGCATATGGGATGCTTTCCAGTTTACTGGAGCAACTGCTGCAGTTTGCATCGGTTTCATCTTTCCTGCTGCAGTTACTCTCAGGTAACCATGACTTCTCTACTATTGGGACCACTGTAAGATAATTATGGCACACCCTTCTTTTGCAATTTTAAGAATCTGGAGTCTACAGCTTGTAGAAATACATTGAATTGTTTATAAGTTGGATTGTACACCACTGGACACTGAAAGAAGCTAAAATCTTGTTTCCGTGTTCCGAACATGCCATCTAGGTTAAAAGACATAACATGACAATTAAGTAAATTTGCAGATGATATACTGTGGAAGTATTCATTTGTAAAACTTGAAGACCCTATTTCTGTGTCGTATTTGATTTTCCTTAAGTACATAATACAAAATCTTCCAAAACAAAATTTAGAAGCCATCCTTTCTAGTTTAAAGTTTCCATGATAGTAAACGCAGAGGAAAACTGTTCTCTGTTTAAGTATTAGCATCTTCTTTCCACGATAGTAAATGTTGAAAATGTGAGAACAAAAATGGCTTTCCTGACTTCCATGTTGATTTCCTTTTGTGGAGCACTATTAGTTGAGCAACGTTTTAGTGACCATTGCCATGTACTCCTTGGAGAAAAAGTACCTTGGAGCACATTTTCTACATAGAATTTGATAGGACTGGACACTACGGTGGACATGATTTTAGCTTCTTTTTCTTAGTTCTTTCTAATATTTTTATAGTCCATCTTATCAAACATGTTATTGATGAATTGAGAACTTGATAATCCATGGATTAATTTTTGTTGGCACAAGATAACTGTGCCACAAAATTTAGATTAATTTATGTAGGACTGGAACAGACTGACAACAATTAGTTGCAGAAATTTCTGTTCTCCAGAGTTTAAACCATGTTATACTCAATTGCCAGGGGTGTAATATTTATAAAAAACTTTCTTTTGAATTTCACCAAGTTTCTTCCATGTCTTATTTTGGGAACCTTTTAGTCCAAAATCTCATCGAGCGCCTCATTGTTTTTCTTGATATTGTAGGGATCGATATGGCATAGCAACGAAGAGAGACAAGATCTTGTGCATATTCATGATTGTCCTTGCTGTGTTCTCTAATGCGGTGGCGATATATAGTGATACCTATGCCTTGTTCAAGAAGAATCCAACTCAGAGAGAGTGATCTCCTTTTGCTCGAGGACGCATTGAATCTCTGAGAAAATGCGGTCTAGAGCTTCAGCTGAACCTTGAACGTTGAGCAGCTTTTCTAGAAGTGTGATTTGTGAAGTTCATGCTACCTGAATCCACCTGTATTATTTTGCTGCAGTGTCTTTTCCTATATATTGTACACTCATTGTGTATACACTAAATGTGACAAGTTCTTCTATAGTTATGCATTCTGTTTCCCCAGTTTGGTTCATGATGTAATATTTATTTTGACAGTATCAATTAGCTTGGCAGTTTGGATTATGGATCTGTAGCTTATTTTCGTGAACTTATTAACTCGAAGACGTGCTCTGCAGCACGATAGCTTGGATAAGTAGTCGTTAGACTGATAATTTCCCTCCCAGCCCCGTGAGCGAATATCCCACCAACGGAACCAAAAATTTTTCCCATCAATCTTCTTTCAGAAATTTCTTTTCAATCTCTAACCTCTAATTTCCTGAAAATATGCATATCCGTCTTAGATCCTTCGAAATAATGGGTATTCCGAATTTATATTATTTTACCACAAAACTTAAAAATAATAATTATTGGTTTCCTTTGGGCTTCAACAAGCAAGAAAATATCTCTTAAAAGAGTTTAGGTCTATCCAGTACATCATCTTAAGAATAAGATTATTTATGTTTAAGTCCACTCAATATGAGTTCTAGTAACTAGATAGTAACTCCTCATTGACTCAATCCACCAATGAAAAGGCACTATCCTGCTCTTTCTTGCACCCTTCAAAGGGCGAATTCCCCTACAGAGCCTTTCTAGAGGAAGCAAAGCTATAACCGGTATATTTCAATATGTATAAAATTTATCAAACTAAATGCACAAATACTAAATTCTATCTTTTTCCCACTTAACAAAGTTCTTAATCTCTATTTTCTAGTAAAGTATGACCCATATCAAGTCTTCTATTGCGTCTTTTATTCTCCCTAAAGCATCACGTTCTTCTAGTATATCCAAAATCTTATTATGCTAAATGTTGTTGCATTAAACTTTACGATAAGTGTATTTTACAGATTTATTCAGATTTTAAAATATTGATATTTCATTGTTCTTTTGATAAATTATAGACCAATTTAGCATATATTTCGTTTACTAGGAGAAAATCAATAATTGGACGTGAAACTGGAAGGAGGGGGCAAAAATAGAGAAATTCAAAGTTCGAGGACCTAATTACAACTTTCTAATAGTTGATTCGGACCACAGAATGAAGATTGAAGATGTTATGGGTTCAATTGGATGCAATTAAAATTAAAGGACAGAAATTACAAGATAAATGACTTAAAAGACTCAAGAATAGAATTTGGGGACCAAATTGCACATCTATAAAAATTATAACCCAGCTTTTGGAGAATTTTATGAGAACGAGCGCCTAGGCAGGGGCGGACCCAGCACTCGGCGAGCCCCCGCGGCCGCCCGTGCTGGATCCGCCGGGGAC